>VYZP01085089.1:0-11375 GCA_013400635.1 Hypocryptadius cinnamomeus | reverse complement strand
AAAAAACCCCAAAACAAAACAAAACCAAAAAAACAAACCTACCAAAAAAGAAAAAACCCAGAATAGCTTAGCCCACACTATGGTCCAGATAAAAGATAGGTAACAACATTCAGTCATTTCACTACCATACCTTGTATTTTAGTAGGTTCTCATACATTTCAAACTTTGTAATCCTTTTTGTGAGAAGGTGCTAGTTAATGTGGATTGTATCAGCTTGAAAACTCAAGTAAAGATCCTCAGTTACATCTTCCGGGGAAAGGGAGCTTTAAGTCAGTATTCTGCTTCCAAAACACCGAGCTCACTACCTCACAACTATCTTGAGGCTAGTATAAAAGCCGAATGGACAGAGAAAATAACACTGCTCTGAAATAAGCCAAAGTAATGGCCCACTTGAGGTAGGTAACAAACTAATGCTTTTCCAAGTCTATTTGCACTATAAGATTCTTACAGGTTATCTATCTTCTCTTTCACCCCCTTGCTTTTCCAAATACAATGGTGCAAAAAATAGTAAGAGACACCAACAGTCTCTTCTGCTTTCAGCCAAAGTATTAACTTTACTGAAATTCTGACCTTTTAAACATGTTACATTCTGCTTTCAATTTCACTAAAATACCGTGAACCAAATTATTCCCTTATATAAAACCCATCAACTTTGGTGACATGTTCCTTCCCTTTCACAGAATACATGGAAATCAATAAAGGATGCCTAAAGTCTTGTCTTTTATAACTTCAAATACCAGGGAACGGAATAACTTTATTGTGTCTTTTGCACAGTATATGCTTTCCTATTCAACGTAAGTAGCTCCACTTCTCATTTAGAAGAAGTACATGTCATGTACCAACACGGAGACACATTTGGTTCCCACACTTCCCAAAAACCCACGAATACCAAGCAGAGAAAATGTAACAGGATTTTTCATGTTTGTGAAGGAAAAGACAAAATTACTATTGCTAGGAGATTCTGCTAATGCCTGTTTTGAGTGACCAACTCACTTTGCAACTAATCAGCCAGGCTGAACCTGGGGCAAGTCAGTAAGACAGTGGCTCTAGCATCCAGGCATTGACCTCTCTGCACAAAAAAAGGTCAGCTTTAGTTGCTTCATCTGAGAAGAATCTCAGTGGAATATGTATTACATGCTTGGATATTATAGAAAATAAACAATGGAGTGATTGACAACCTCAGAAATAAAACAGCACATCTGGAGAGGCAGTATTTCTCAGGGAGGTTTATCTGGTGGAAGAAAAAACACATTAAACAGGTAGAACCCAATTTGATAATAATTAAATGTAATGTACACTACAGTACTGAAGGTTTAACTTCATGCAGTTATTTACTGTGTGCATTTAGAAAACGTTCACTGTGTTTTGGGAGCCTGTCAAATGAATTTAGAATTTTTAAAGAAAATCATTCTTGCCTTATGCCCTAAAGAGAGCTGTAAAGAGAGCTGTCGCCCCTTGAGGAGGCATCCTTGGCACAGCAGTCTTCCCCAGCCAGCACTGGGTGAGGAAGGCTGGCACTCCACCACCCTTAGGGGAGACTCTGGCCTGCCAGCAAGATGCATGACAAAAGTGAGAGTGTATTGCTACATGCTACATTCCTGTGTTCTTCAAGTTCTAGCTCCCATAACAGCCTGCCAGTAACAGCCACATGCAGCCTCTGAAGCTACGCCAGGTGTCAGCTTATCTCCAGGCAACCACAGGCTGACACAATAAACAGCATTTACCCTCTGCACACAGAATCAGAAGTATGATTTACCAGACCACACTTTACCCCACCCTAAAGCCCTACGACCTGTACTATACAGTTTCTTTTCTGAGAAAATAAGTAGACCATTTTACAGGTAACTTGGTATCATACATTCATTCAAACACCAAAATACAAGTAACTCCTATCTGATGAACAGAATTAACAATACAGCATCTTGAAAGCAGTAAAATCCTTATCACGACTTTCTGAAAGTTTTCTTATGCTATTTAATTTCATTCTCCCAAGTAGTACCAGGGGAAAAAAAGAAACTTCCCCAAGGACTAAAGCAATCAGTTGCATATGTCTTTTCATGTATTTTAAAAGCTCTTGCAGATGTGGTGCTACTGACTTTAAGCAAGCTTTGCTGTCTTAGGAATGCAAATCAGCTGCAGAGGCACGTCCTCAAGACTTCCAGATCACATGTAACATAAAATGTGATTAAAACACTCTTTAGGAGAGAATCACTATCAGTACATAACGCATAAACAAGAGAACCCCATCCTAACTCTACGTACAGCAGATCACTCAGTAGTGGAAAAAAAAATCCAATAAAACAATTAAAACACAATTATTGACATGTCCACGCTAAGTTTACACAACAAATTAGTAAAATGGTTTTAGAGACAGATGATTCCATTCTTATCATGGTTCATCTGGTAATGGAATTTCAGACATTCACATTGCTGAATATGACAATTTTCATCAAACCACACGATTAAATTGCAATAGTTTTAGAGAAGAAAAAAAGAACCTATGAAACATGCAAATGGTACCTTCCAATGAACAGCAGTAACTTTTTCAGGCAGAATGCACTGAAAGACCAAGCACCTTTCAAGAAAAGAGTAAAATATCAGCATTGTGCTCCAAAGTTCATTATCCATCAAAATTGCTTGAAATGTTGGAGATGCAGGTCTAAGCTGTCTGTGCTGAATTGAAAAGTGCCACTCATATCTACTGACAAGATACACTGCAAAGCCAAAGGAAAGGAGGCAAGGGTGAAGGTAGAGAGGACAAACTGAGTGAAAGAAGAAGGGACAGAGCTTGGGCCTGACTTTCTGACACTTCTGAGAAGCAAGCACAAAGACTCCGTGACATTTTCTATTTTATGTTATGACCCTATATACTTTTCCTAAGGTGAAAGAGAGACAAAGAAGGACTTTAAACTCCCGTTTTTCTGTCTCAGTCCAGTCCCCCAGTGCCACGAGGAACCAGAGAGGTCCCAGCATGCAGCTTTTGATGTCTGAGGCATACTTACCTCATAGAACAAATGGAAGCAATCAAACTGATGTTTGGACCTTCTATCAAAACTCTCACTTTGGTCCTGTTCTTCTGCTGAGAGAAAAATTCTTCCTAAATGTGACAATTTTCAACCTGTTCACTTTTCTAGTCACTTGCCTGCAAACAAAATGCCGAACCCAACTCACTGCAGCCTGAATAACAAAAGTGAGGGCTGTTTTTTGATTTTCAAGCAGTATACAAAAACCATTTTATTTTAAAACCAGAAAAAAACCTGACTTTTCAAAGGCTGTTTTTAATAACCCGAAACTGAAACTTGTAAAAATAAACTCAGTTCAGTTTATCTTCAGTGTTGTTCAGTATCACAAAACACACGACTGAGAAGTCTTGCATTTTTTTCTTGGTCTGTCTCTCGAGAACTGTGATTCAGTAACTCTCCTTTTAGGGTTGCAGTCTTTACCCAACCATGTGCTGCTACTGCCTGAATAGAAACATTTTTTGCATTAAGGCAGTAGGAACCAGGCTCTTTATTCTGCTGCATCCTGTACACTGCACTATGTAATAGCTGGCTACTCTAAGACTCTATTATATTTTCATGGAAAATTCAGATCTGAAGTAAGAGAGTGTTTTACATGTATTACACAAATACACTTGGTCTTGGATGCACAAATGAGACCAATTACCCTTCCAGTGCTAATGGCACAATAAAGTGTTTTTCTCACTAAGCAAGAAAGCAGAAAAACTATACCATATTCCTCATTTAAGAAAGACTTGTGTTTACAAAATCTTACACCTTTCACGTTTTTGAGAAGAAATTCAGTGCTGCTATAACATTACTAAAAATTCCTCAGGGGAGGAAAAAGACTCAGCCTGGACAATTTTTTTTTCTATGTAGACAGAAATTATGTATACTCCAGGCAGCCCTCATTTCTTCTACTTTGAAAAAGACTCACCACGGCAGAAAATTACAAGGCTTCCTCGGCAGGAAAGTGACCAGACAAACCTCTCGAGCCCTGCCTCATGCCCTCAATCATTGCCAGCGATTGCAGAAAACTCTCATACTGACAGAACTCCGTGTCTGCAAACCTTCTCAGTTTCTGGGCAGTCTCCCAACGTTGTTACATGACTACAAAAGGCGTAACTCTTCCTGCCACTTAATTTCTACAGAGCTCGCAGCAGCAGCAGGCCGGAGGCTGCGTGCGTGCTCCCAGCTCCCCACCCCGCAAGCGGGGCGGCCCCGGTGGCCCCTGTCTGAGGCTGGTTCGCTCTAGTGAACTCCCGCCGCCCGCCCCTTTTCCCGGGGTCACGTTTCGCTGCCGCTGCGGCGAGCGCGACCAGCCTAACACAAGACCAACCACAAACGAGTTTTCAGACTTAGGAAAACGCACAAAACAGGGGAGCAGGGAATCACATACCCACCTACGAAAGCCATCGTGACAGCTGCTCTCCCACGGGGCTGTGCGAAATCGTCCTTCCCTCCCTCTGTGCCGCACGCTGCCTGCGGCTCAGGGAGTCGAGGCAGCGGGGCGCGCCGGCCCGCCACGCAGACTCGGGAAAAGCTAATGCCCGCATTTGCCAGCACCCGCCACTCTCCCTCCCGTGGTAGAACTTCACCGCAAAGTGGGTTCCAGTATCTGCGGCGAGAGAAGCACAGGCTCCCTTGTCTCAATACAGCCACCCAGACGAAGAAATGTGGCCAGAGTTCACTTCATCCAGGCAGAAAGTAATTCCTCGATAGTAGTTAGACTAGGCATCCCGCTCGCTCGCCAGCTCGACTGCCTATTCAGTGTATGCCTGCTGTGCTGACTCCACCTCATTTGCGTTTGACTTGTTCCCCCCACTTTCCCCGCCCGGCTCTCACCGCCTCTTCCACGCAGAGCGCCGCTCCCAGCGGGGCCTGTGCTCCGCGCAGCGCCGCGGGGGCGGAGAGCGAGAGGCCAGCACACGAACCGGGGAGACTGGGAACTTGGGTTGGGGGGAGGGGTTGTGAGTGGTGGTATTTGGTTGGTTTTTTTTGAGTGTTGGGGGGCGGGTGTTGTTCTTCCCCCACCACTTCATTTGACCTCACTTACTTTGTTTCTTTCAGAGAGATGCAAGACGCGGAACCGAGAGTGGTCAGATTAGTGCTTTGTAATGTTGACCAAATTACACCAAAGTGGCCCAACACTCTCGGATAAATTTAGCATCCAGAGCTCTGAATAAAGTTTTACTCACTTCCCAAGATTACAAAACACGTATAGCCTTACTTAAGTGTTGCATTCAGCATCCCCCTAGCATTGTTCTGAGCATTGTTCTGTGAGTTTTATTCACAGGTCAGGAAGACAAGTGGAAACACTGCAGCTCCACAATGAGCAGCACATTTCCTTTTCAGATTGTTCATCAGTGCCCAGCACACAGTATTTTCTGAAAGGATCACTGCAGGAAATTACTAGATCTAGACAGAAACAAATACAACCATTTAAAACTTTCCCATGATGAATTATTCTATTGCTTTCAAATTTCTACTGGTGCCATGTTTTGAATGCATGTACTAAACCATTTTTATAATATTAAAATAAACAAGCTAGCTTGGTTATAGAGATGAGTACTGGTAAAGTAATTAACATTTTGCTTTCTTCCACAGACCATAATGTAAATCAAATTATTCCTTTATAAGAATATTCATTCCTACCACTGTTTTCCTTCATAGCAGCAGCTCCTATTAAACATGTTGCATAAGGACTGCACTCAGAGGAACCAAATAGCAAAGGTTAGTTGTGATATACACCATATCATCAGGTACAAAGAAGTGAAAATCCTTGCCACAGGGTCAGAAGAGGTTATTATGCAGCAGTTCAGAAGTGACATCCGTTACTTTGAATAATTTATTATGCAACTACACTTTGTGTTGGATGCTTCCTGGCAGAGCCAGATGCAGTCAAACACAGTCTTCACATTTCTACAAAGAATAATGATTCAAGAAAATTTCTCTCCATAGAAAGCATCTCTGTCTCTGCATAAAAAGCACTGTAATCACAGGACTTTTGGATATCTCATTTTTTTCTGATTTTCAAATCTAGAAAGCTTTGCTTGTTTGGCTATTTACATTTCCTGAATTAGAAAGGAACAAGAATAATAACCTTCAACAAAGAAGGTAACAGTGGTCTGAGATGACATATGAAGAAGGTTGGTTAAGTAAGAAACTTACTTTCCAAAATATTATAAGGATATAATGCAAGCAGAAATAATGTAATTAAAAGTATTAATATAATTGAGTTTTGTCAGCATTTATCAAATTCACCCTTTTAAAACATTTTTTTGCATGGATCCTTCTAATAGACTAGTTATACTTAAGGGGCTACTCATCAAGAAAATCCCTCTGACATGGACAATTAGTAACAAACAAAAGGGCACATAACAAAAATCTCACCTTTTGCTTGTCTTTCTATCACAAATTCAAAGTTTCAACCAGATGACACTTTTTTCTCCAAGGAAGAAAAAAGTCTGAAACTCTAAAGCCAGAAGACAGAAAGGGCCAGGCTGACTGCACACAAAAGACTTAGGAAGAGAATGAAAGGCAGTGTTGGATGTCTCCAGTGAGGAACTGATTTGGTTTAGGTCAGTGTGTAAGATACTGCCATCCCAAAAGGAGAAAGTCTCTTATTTGGCAAGGAAAATTGATTTCATGGCTGTTCCAGGCACGACACAGCAAATCAGGATCAGGTCTTTCAATCTCTGCCAGGTGGTACCAGTGTACAGTTCTCCTAGATATAGTACATGAAATTCCTGGTTTGATCAGAACCATTACACTGCAAATTCTAATGAAAACAGTTTTAAAGTAGGGCTTGAATTCTAATATGCACCTTTCTCCAGCAAGAACCCCTGAAGCAGAGTGGCTATGCCGTGCCCTTCATACAAATTCAGCAAACTCCACAATTTGTGAAGGAATGTCATGTGTTTCCCTGCTACTCTGATGATTGACAGAAACATAGGAGTCAATATCAAGTAGATTGCTCATTTCAGATTTTGTCTACAAGGTGCCTGAATATAAATGGCTTTGTGAAATAACTTGCCTAACTTAGGCATAGAAAAACACAGATTAATTTGGTTTTCTCCTCCTCTGCCAGAGGGAATAAACATGAAGAGAATTAACATAGGGGTGAACAGCATCCTAAAAAAAAAGAGCAATATGACCTTTAGACTATAAACAATTAAGTGGAACTGAATGTGTATTTCCTCTCTGTTCCTACTCAACACTGGAAGGTCTGTCATTCTGAAACTACAGAATATCATTAACTTGTAAATGCAGTAGACAGACCTTCCCATTCACTCAAATACAGGATCATTTTAAAACTTCAATTTTTTTGAAAACGTGCGCTCACAGCTGTACTCTGATTTTTGGAGCTCTCTTCTTCAGGCTTTCCTCAAACTACATGGATTAATTTGGCACATCACAGTCATGAAGTGCCATGTCATATAGTAGGAGGCCTCACCCTGGAAAAGCTGAAATAATTTCATAGAATCATAGCAAGAACAGTAGTTGCTGCCATGGTTTTTGTTAATTTAACCTTTTCCAGACAAAGTGACTAGTGACATCTCAAAAATGTATGCTATGCACATGCACTGCAAACAAGCAACCTCAGGTATGTGTAAAAACAAACACATCTGCCAGGCTGTATGCCCATCCAATCCTGTATTTCTATTAAAATTGTTTTTAAGTTTCTGTCAATGGCTTATTGTTTGCATCTTCAAAAGAAGCAAATATTAGTGATGGATTTCTCAGCTTTAGATTATTTTTTTTATACATGTGTAAGATCTTATTAATCTATATTTCAATGAATATATACAAAGATAGTTATTTATCAAATCACTGATTTATGTGGGGAAATGCATTACTTTTTTCCATGGAAAGCAAAAGAAAGAGAAACCAAACTCTCTAAAACAGAATGCTTTAAAAACCACTCAAGCAATCACTTTTTCAGTGGTTCTTAGCAAGAAAAAAGAAAGACGAAAACAACAAAACCAAACCACCACCACCCACCAGTGTATTATCAGGGTGCATTTCAAATTTAACTGAAGAGGCACATATGCTTTGAGACCATGATCAAGTAACAACACTGAAGCATTGTATAAACACATTTTTCGCATGTAATATTTGATTATATAAACAACTTTTTTTGGCATTTGGAACTTCAGAATTATACAGCTTATTCTATTGCCTGAATTTTAGAATTTTTTGAGCTCTCACAGATACTAGTGAACATAACAAGAAACTGTGTTCAGCGCCCTTGGAAGTGTTGTCATCTTTTCAACTAATAAATGCATATTCCAAGTACAGTTATCTTGTATGGCAAGTATTAAAAAAAAAACCAAAAACAACCAAAAACAACAACCCAAACAAAAAACAACCAGAAAAATAAATAAACACCAGATAATGCTACTGCTTTCTCTCAAGAGAAAATGCCTTTGGATTAGAGCTACAGGAAGGATGAAAGCTGCAGGCTGCACAATTAAACTTTCAGATGTATTGGCTCCTGAATGAAACTGCAACAGGCAATAACATGTCTTATGCAAAACTTCAAGTTTTTTCTCAGTTAATAAATCCTTTTGAAAAAAGGCAGTTGTTTCATTTTCAGTTCACAGTGGTATGAAAAGTCAGTCAAGACAAAACCAGTAACAGACAAACTGGATTAAAGTGTGGTGCCCCAAATAAGGGAAGCGCATAGAAGATGGTAGGTTCTTGATGAAGAACCTATCAGCAGTTGCTTGATTTAATGCTAGAAGTGACGGATCAAGGATTAGTCAGACTTATTGAGGTACCATTGATGAAAGACATATAACATGCAAGAGACTACAAAGATGTCCCAAGCTAGAAACCTTATGTCACATGAACTCCTGTAGGAAAACTCTTTTGTCACAAGATCTGCCATTCCTTTAATGCAGTTCAACATTTGAATTCAGGACAAAATGAGTGGATGAGAAAGTAGAGAGCCTCTTTCTGTATTTAGGGTTTCTACTACTTGGATACTCATTTCCCGTGAGAAAACTTAATTCACATTTGCTTGAGGCAGAAGACTCCATATAACTTTTCAGAAGTGTCTTGGTTCAAATGGATAATGCAGGCAGTGCCAAGGGACCTCTGAGAGGGCCATTTCTAGGGGAACAGTCTCAGTTCCCTGATTTACATATCTATCAGCACTTTGCCCACATGGAATGAAAAGTCATCCATTAAAACAAACAAACAAACAAACAAACAAGCCAACAAACCAATGTAAATACTTGCACAGAAAATTAAACACACAGTATAAAACAAAGTCTTTCCAAATCAGTATCTGATTCTATCTCCAAAGCAGTTTTAACAGAGCAGTTTTAAGGCCCATTCTGATCTATGATCACAGGGTTTCTGTCCAGATGCACATTGTGCTACAAAAGCAAGGGAGGGTGGAAGAGGAGACAGTGAATAGTTTCACAATATCTCTTCAATGTAATGTTTGAAGAACCTATCTGTGGGAAATAGTAAAGGTAAGAAGTTTTTTTTTTTTTGAGTTTTAGGCTTGGCTAAGATAGACCTTAAGCCTGCAGAAAAATATGCTTAACAAGATAATAGAAGATTTTAAGCTTAATAATGGAGAATTGTATATTGTTAATAGAAGGTATACATGCAAGCATTGTGTGAAATAGTCATACATGTACTTTTGGTGATTGGCTAGAACAATTGTCTGTAAGCTTTAGCAATATGCTATTGGCTAGAAGGTTTTTAAAATGCTCTGTAACAAAGAAATCTTTGGCTGCTGCTGGTTGTACGTGAGCTGTTGCCATCTTCCTATTGTCTTAACCATGTAATGAGGCTGATGCTGCAGTAAAAGCTCAAGGAATGTATCCCAGCAGTCCTGTCCTGTTAATGAAAACACATCTATCTTCTTTTTTTTCCCCTTCAAATTCTTCAGTATTACAGAGAAGCTGCACATGGAATTATATACATGTGCACTAGATTATGCATCATGCTAGCATGACCACCTGTAGTACTTGAATTTTTCTTATGTTCAATGTGATGTTCAACATGTAGGTCACAGCAGACTGTGTCCCTTTGCAGAAGTTTAGCTTGGAGAGCTGTAAGAACAATTAATTATGAAATATCTTTGTCTTAACATAAGCATCAGATTTGAAGAATTATTGAGTCTGTGATCAGATACAACACTGGCTACAAAACAAAATGTATTCATGTTCTGGAATATTTATCAACCTAGAGTACCCAAAACCAGTGGAAGAGTGTACATTTTAGAGAATGAGTTTTCTTATGAAAATCCAGTAACAAGAGTGGCCTATTTTGTCAGCTTTAATGTACCAGCCAAAGAAAACACACATTTATATTATCCCACTGGTTTATCATCACATACTACCTGCCATGGACTTGGCACACCCTAGCTTTTTTTATTCAATTATGCATAATAATATTCCTTTCTCTTCTGAATCAATGACATTATTAGCGTGTTTGCTGAGTGGCTAAAATATGTACAGATTTTTAAAGTTTTATGTAGAAACATATAACATAGCTGTAAACAAAATCTAGCTAGCTAAATGGATTAAACTCTAAATCATTTCATCTCTAAAGCTTTAGGAAGTTAAGTAGTGTAGACTGGGAGAGTTCCTCCCATTAAAATCTTAGCCAAACTGAGGTGGAGTGGGGGGGAAAGCTCAATTACAGCTGATTATCAAATAGCTCATAAGGATTGTAGTTAATACCACTCAGTGGAGGCACAGACTACAAGTATTTTAAGTTATTTTCAGTTTTAATTTCATTCTACTGTTTTCCACCATTCAAACTGATATGAACCAAATGAAATGGTTAAGCTTTTTAGCACATGAGATGGAATATTATTACTTTTTCTGTGAATTTGGACAACCAGAGTGAAATCACTGATAATAAGCATTGCTTATTTCTCCACAGGCCAAACAAATACATTTCCATGATTGTATTTGAAAGATATGTTGAGAACTGTATTATAATCAGTGGCACAAA
The DNA here is from genome assembly GCA_013400635.1 of Hypocryptadius cinnamomeus. Lineage (NCBI taxonomy): Eukaryota > Metazoa > Chordata > Aves > Passeriformes > Zosteropidae > Hypocryptadius > Hypocryptadius cinnamomeus. The sequence goes on along the minus strand of VYZP01085089.1, from coordinate 393 downwards.
GGGAAGGAGATCTCTGACAATGAGGACTTGAAAACACATCAAATCATCTCCAACCTTCCTGCAATAAAAACTTTGTATAAAGATTAGTTTTACTGAGCTGAATGTCTCAATGAAAGTAACCCAGAGAGAGAAAAGTGTGATAGATCATAGTACATTATATTGACTCCTGTGTTTACAACAACCAAGAAGTGGTCTCTGAACATTTATGATTTTGCTTTACAGCATTCCAAATGCTCTTTCTGGAAGGCCTCGTTAAGTTCATGCTGGTAGAATCCCAACAGGAGAGCCAAGTAATTTCCTGCTTGCTCCAAAAGCCTATGGAGGTTTCTTATGCACTAGTAAATGGTGTATTTTTAAATAATTAAGTATTGATAGCACACTGCTGAAGTTTAA
>VYZP01085088.1:0-20616 GCA_013400635.1 Hypocryptadius cinnamomeus | reverse complement strand
ATTCACGTCTCTTCACCCATCCTCAAGAGCCTGAGGGCTCCGCTGCAACAAGGCCTAACATCTCCCATCGCCCCAAAAGCGAATATGGCCACCATCATGGTGTTTCACGATCGAGTAACTTCAGGATAAAAATCTGAAGAACAGGATTTGTCAGGTTGGCATGGTTTTTCATGCTCATCAAACTGTTTAGAGAGCTTAGCCGAAGTAAAAAGTGAAACAGCATAGCAGCTGGTGCAAAAAGATCCTTAAATATTTGACAGACAATGTACATGAGAGAAAGCATTGTTCTGGCTGAGAGAGGGAGAATTGCAACAAAAAACCCAATTTATTTTTGCCATTCTGCCCATTATACCTAGGATTACAGCAGAAAACAAAGAAATAATGGCATTGTTCCTTTCAAGTGCAAAGCGTTACTGACTGCATTTCATTCTGCTCCATCCTTTCCACAGATTAAAGCCCAAGAGTAACTACTATGTTTTCACACCGAAATATAGATACATAAATAAATCACTAAATAAAACTGATTACCTGCTGCAGGACAGATGCTAACAAAGCACTTCTGGTACAGAAGTGAAATTAATAGTAAAAACATTTGCAAACAACCCTATGACTGGCAAGCATCAAAAACCAAGAGATTCATATTTAATGTTGGTACTTTTCTCTAGTTCAGATGTATTAAAAAAAGAGACACCATATGCTCAGGGGTGGGAACAGGGTGGATATACCAAAGTGACATTATATAGAAACTATAATAAAATTACTGTTGAAGAATTATTCCCATATGACATGCTGTTGAATGTGCTTGGATGTAAAGGAACTGACAAAACATAAATAATTAAATATATAATTAGGCCTTAAAACTTGTTGTTGAAGGATAGTATTGAGGATGCAACTAATTTTATGACGCATTAGCAGGTGTCAGTTTGTGGCCAGCAGAAATAGGTTTTACAGCCTGTGTTTCTCAAGGCATTTACATCTACATGTCACTTAGAGTGAGTTTTCTTTTAAGTGGGTTCCTCTCATTCCTGGTCACACAGGAGTGTGTTCTACCAGTCAAGTCTCTATTCCTACTGGATCGTGTCTCATAAAGGATGGCATTAGAAGAATGTAAGGTCTTTCAGTTACTGTACACCTCATGTAGCATATTCCTTTAAACTGATATATTTCATGCAAGTTGAAAAGACGACTTTTGTATTTCTGTTACAGGATAGGTTGACTTGGATTACATAATCCTTTCTGAGTGGATTGCTATAAATTAAGGGACAAAAACCTAAGGCCTCATGAACACTTAACTAAGATGTAGGTGTACACTTACGGCACCCTCCACCCCCACCAGTTAAATATTACAAATCCAAACCTCATTTTTGCAGAATCTGAAAACATTTGTGAATTTGGGACAGCTTCCAGAAACTTGCAGAATGTATCATTCTGGAGGACTGCAACAAGGAAACAGTAAATATTTCTGAAATGAAACACTGATATTTCACATTTAAATTATGCTTTTGTTTAAAAACTGACCTAATTTGAATGGGTCAGAAATGTGTATAAAAGCCAAAAAATTTAGCAATTTTTTTTTTTTGGCACAACTGAATTACATTTTTCCCTGGATGACCAAATAAAAAAATACATTATTATGTGCTCTTAATCTATTCAGATTTTGAGCTTGTTACATAACGATTTTGATCAGGAGGTGATTTTTTCATAAAACAGTTGCATAATTGCAATTTAGGTGTAGTTATTCTTAATAAAGGAACTTTTTTTCCTCACAGGTATAAGGCTTTTTGCTTCCTCATATATGCAGCTTTCTCTTGTATATGGGAATAATTAAAGGGGTGCAAGATATTTACATAGATGAAGACTCCAGCCTCAGCGATGCCTTTCTGTGTACCAATGTTTCTTCTCTTGGTGTGAAGACACACCTTGGGATGGATCTCAGGTTAAAACAGAGTTTTTGAGGCTTTTGGTCTGCAGTGTCTATTAATAAAATGTGTAGAAATGAAGACTCTTTGTGCACAGAGACTTGTTTTTTAAAGTTTCATAAGGTTCCTTCAGGTTTTTGGGGTTTTTTTCTGAAAGGATCAAGAAGTGTGTGGGTGCATTCTGTACTACCCTTTTCAGGCTGAAAGTAGAAGAGGAAATTCAGAATTCAATTACATATGTAAAAGCATAAAAGAAAAGTGTAAAAGCTGTCTAAAATTAATATGTACTCCTCTTTACCACTCAAAGTTTTAAAATACTTTATCTGTGAGCTAAAATGTGCTCAAAATCATTCAGAGACTGAAATCTTCACTTAGTTTCAGGCCAACATCAATTTTTGTAGATACTCAAAAAAGGCAGAACAGAAAATGCAATGTACACAGTCTTCATACAGTAGAAACCTACAGGTATAACAATGTGACCTTTTATTACTGAACCATGCTATGTTTCAATCTTATGCTGGTTTTTGAATTCACAGAAGTAGTTAAGATGGTTTCAAGAATCAAACATGAATGTAAGCAGCAGGAATACCCCATGGTACTGCAGTTATCTTGTGACTTTACCTTGATGCATCTTTCATACACTACATCTCCAAGCCGTGCCCCTAAGGCACAGGCAGGCATAACCTTTGGGTTCATGCACTTCACCCATCACACAGTGGAAGACCCACTGCATTTAACTATCAATCCACAGAGGAAAAGATGAGGGAAAAGAAAAGAACCCAAAGTCTACACCATTTTACACCATTTTTAGTACTTAAATCCTTGCAAAGATGTGTTCATTTCTAAGGGTAATAAAAAGCATTCTCAAGGAATATGAAAAGACTAAGGGAGGAGCAGTTGAGAAGATGAAGAGAGTAAGTCTAAAAAGAAAAGAGAGTAAGCTCCTCCAGGGAATTCTAAACCTGCTTCTACTCCCATAATTAAGTGAAGCTAGTGTAACAGTGCAGATACTAAAAATGAATAAATGTTCGCATTAAAATTAATGTTAAAACTCTCTTTTCCTTTTCCTTGAATCAGGAACCAACCTCCTGCTGGGGCTGAGATCATGTCAGTGAATTGGCATAATAAAAATATCACTGCAAAATGTAGGTATGCACTATAAAATTGTGATCTCATTGAGATATATATTTCTTTTTTGGAAGTCATCTTTCTTCTTTTTGACACTGTATAAAAGAAGACTGATTTTGGTTATCTCTAGTTGTGAGAGAAACCTCTGTGAAGACACCAATAATCCTCCTACAGAGCTGGACCAGGACCATCTTGGATAATCATCCCTCCTCCACCACTGTACCATGGGGTCTGGATGAAACAGAAAGTCAGAGTCTTTCCCTGGTGCAAGGAAGTCAGTCAGACTGTGGAGGTGTGCCTGGAGGCATGTTTGGCCACTGGAGAGACCAGTGCCAAGGGCAGGGACAAGCAGACTGGCAACACCCTCAGCTTCTGGCTAATAGTTTTAGCCAGGGAGTAGCCCCAGGGTGAGTAACATCACTTAGCATTCTCCCTCTGCTGCATCAGCTACTCCCCAGCTACAGACCAGGGCACGGTCCTTGGGGTTTCTTCCCCTCTTTCCACCTTCTAACCACACACCTGCTTTTAAAATGTCATAGTACTGTAACAAGCCCTCACTCACTTGTTCTCTTTTTTCCTCTCTTCTCCACTCATTCCCTTCACTTTTCTTCTTCTTGCCTTCCTGTGCTCTTTCTACTCATCTTAGGTATATAATGCATGTGCCTAGAAAGGTTGTAGTTTTAGAAAAAAGTATGCAAATTGTGCATCTGTACAAATAGACATGTATGAATCAAATATGTTTTGTATTTATTAGTATAAAATATCACACTTCAATAAAAATCCAAATAAACAAAGAAGAAGAAAGAAAGGCAAGAAAACAAGCATACAGAAGGAGAACAAAAGACTACAGTAAAGGGAAGCAGAGCAGAAAGAAAACAGGGAAGCGTTGCCTTGCAAATATGCTTCTGAGAGGAAAACTGAAGTTTTCTGTTCTCTTTGGCAATGAGGTAAGTGGAGACAGATCTAACTGGAAAGTCTACCATTTCCTCATCTATTATTTTTTGTCTGCCAGAAATGTACGAGGAATTTACTTAGCTGGCTGTGAGTTTTAAATCTCTTGGCTGAGACAACAGGAATCACAGTTGCACTGCAGAATGGATGATGCATACTCCTGATCACAGGTGTGAAACACAATGCTGGAGAGTGATTATTGTCAGTAACTGCATTACTCTTTTGTGACAAAAAGCCTGAGGTCTGGAACTTTTCTGAGACACATCAAGAGCTTGACCACTCTGTGAGCAAGAGAACCAATTTTCTAGTTGTGCTTTGCAATGCAGAAGGAGTCAGACACTCATATTTATCCTTTAAGGGATAGTCCTTGATTGAAACAAGATTTAAGTATGTCATCTTTAATAGGATTGGCAAATAGATTTTAAAAATATCATATACCATGCAACTGTATGTATATTATTCTTGGCTAAGCTTGTTCATGATTTAAATCAAAATATTACGATAGATATTTTATGAGGTGACAACACAGATTGTTTTTCATTATACTGTATGCAAAGAGTGGGAAACATGAGAATAATCCATCTTTATAATATATTCCTAATTTTAATCATTTATGCATAACAGACGTGGTTATAGAGCATCCCTCCCCCAGAAATTCCTCAGTGTATCCAACAGTATTAAAAACACACTCTACTAGTGGTAAGGCAAACTGTGTGCTGTGGGGTGTTGTCTAAGCCCTTCCCAAACACATCCATGGATGATCAGAGCAAGGAGTCCACCACTGGGTCAGGAAATGCATGCACATAAATATGCAGACCATATCCTTTGGTCTTGCTGGCGCTGCTGTCAGTCACGCCTGCTGCACAGCCTACAGAGATGCTTTTCCATTGCTTTCTAGACAAGGAATTGGACAGGCACCTTTCTCCATACAGCACAGAAAACAGCCCCTCAGGCAGCAGTTTTGCTGAGGCACACCCAGAGACAATAACTCTGACTTCAGCTGGAGGGATGATGTAGAAGCACAACCACCTGTCAGCAAATCACAGAAACTCTGTGCAATAACAGGCTAAATACCTCACCCAGCTGGAAGCACATGAAAAAAAAAGGCAGGTTTTGTTTGGGGTTGGTTTGGTGCGGTTTTATTTTAAAGGGTCATAACGGGTGGTGGTGCACAAGCATCACCAGGGAGGCCCCGTCCCATCCATTGGAATGGAGGCGAGAGTGTTGAGAAAAGCACATTGTTCTGCTACAAATCTATTTGCCCATTCCCACTGAAGTGAATAGCCCTTCATTCCAGTGGGAATTTGTGCCGTCACTTCAAATGTTATGCATATAAGTTAATTTCACACTGCTTCAGGGCTTTGTTTTCAAACTACCAAAAGGGTTAAGAACTGAGAAGGAAACACTTGCCAAACTCCCCAGCCAAAACTAAGGGTAAGGGATTTTTTTTTTTTTTGCATGGGGGGAAGGGCAGGTGGGAGAACAATGGCCAGAAAGAGAGGGAAATAGGGACTGGAAATAAAGTACAGTCTTTTGTACTTCTACACCTCAAAGATGCTTTTGAACAGGACTGCTGTCAACTGTGGAAAAGCATCTTTTTATGGAAAAAATATGCCAGTGACAACGGATTTGCAAGAACTGAGGCAGTGTGTCCTATACGCATTTTTTCCATATTATGCAAGATTAATTGTTTGCAGCATCATGCCTTCAGGAGTGTTCTGAGCATTGGGGAGACAAATTTAGAATTGATATCATGAAGTCAAATTTCCTTTTGTACCACAAACTCCCCAGGATGCCTGATTACAACAGTGCTGAATCTGGCACTGGAAGATGTTACCTACAGACTGGGCACAGTTCTGCTTAAATATGACAAATTGCATTTGCTTCCTTAGCCTGCATGAATTGATGTACATAATTTGGTGCTAGACCTTCAAAACATTTTCTTTTAAGCAGACTTAATGCTTTTTGTTGTTTCGGAATGAGAAGGAATAAAAATATAGCAGATGGCAATTTGAATATACTTGTCACAAACAGGATTTTAAGGTTGCACTCTCAATTACACTATGGCCCCATTATATTTCCTACCCATCCTAGGAATGCCTTAATCCCAGTGTAAATGTAATTATGAAATGTAATTTGTTTTGACTGCTAACTATAAAATGGGATTTATCTGTATAGGACTCGTCTACACAGGGAAATGGAATAATTACACCCAATTAAAACATCTACCTGGGATGTTACATCAGCAAAGCCATAGCAGTATAAAGTATTCTGCTACAATTATGCTCATTAGTTTTCCCGGGTAAAAAGGCTCTTATCATAAATAAAAATGGGTCTCTAATGATTAATTCAGTATTATATTTATCCAGGTTTATTGGCATGGGGGAATACATTGGTTACCATGGAATCAAAAGGCAGAGTCTAACAGCAGAGTAAAGGACCAGGCATCAAAAGTATCAGCAGAGTGAGAAACCGCCTTTTAAACAAAAAGGTTTGCCATATGAACATATCTGTGAACCTTTGGACAGCATCCTGTGTACCACCTGAGCAACTCCATGTCCCTACTGCAAATTGGAACAAGTACAGTTTTGCACTAGCTAAGGATTAGCCTAGCAAAATTACATTGACTTCATAAAACTTTAAGTCCTTTCAGTTATGTTGGTTTTCACAGCAAAATGCTGAGGAATGTCCAACATCCATCATAGCCAGCAATTTGCTTGTAGTAACTCTTTGCCTGAATTCTGTTTCATTTCACAGTTACAAATTAATGAGGCCAGTTACTTGGCAAGTAGTGCGGCTGAAGACAGAATGAACATACTATTGTGAGCATCTGATAAACTTAGCCAAACATATCTTTGAGAGAAACAGCTCTTCATGTCCACTGTTGAAAGAAATCAGCAAATATTTTGGGGAATATGTGGTACTTATGTGAAACCCACTCACCACAGATGTTTTAGCAGCAAGTATGGTATTTATAGCTATTCAGTTTTGTCCTTGAGGTTCTGCAAGGATAGTGCATCCAAAATGAAAAAGAACACCTAGACTGTAAAGAGGCAAGACTCTCAAGCCACTTCTTTTAAGGTTCTGTATTTTGCTGTTGAAAAACATCATCTGGGGATACATCCATTGACACCATACCCACAAAAGTGACGATCAGCGCTGAGATGCAGCAAAGAAACTGCATTTCTTAGAAAAGTCACCTTTAGTTTTGTGACCTGGTTACAGACTGCTCTAATTCTCAGACAGCCCTCAGCTGGACTCCAGGGACCTTGGGCAGAGGCACGAATTCCTTCTTTACCTCGAGCGGCCACTTTGCCCTGACAATACTCGGAACATTGGTCTCCGCCCGGGGCTTGGGCACCATCGCTCCCTGCGAGGCAGCTCTGCCCTCGTCGGTGGCAGCGTTTCCCAGAGCAAAGCTATGTGCTGTGCCACAGCCAAGAATCCCTGCAGGCATTAGCGTGACAGAAACGCTGCCTGCTGCCCCCGGACCCCTGCCGGCCCCTCTGCGCGGGCTGCATACGGCCGTATTTGGTATTCCTCGGTGAGCTCTGCACAGGGCTCGCTGTGCTCCCAGATGGTTTCAGAACCTTCGGATCCTGCCATCTCTGGCGGGCTCGGCACGGCCTCAGAGCCTTGCGCTCCACGCTCCCCGAGTGCCGCCCAGACGTCGGCCCAAGCCCCGTGGGGAGGTGCTGAGGCAACGGAGCCCCTGCCCGACCCCTCGCTGCCCGGCACACACCGCACGCCCCGCACGCGGCTCTGCCAAGGGAAGCGTAAGCGACGATAGGACAAGCCCAGTAAAGTTTATTGTTGGCAAAACCAGTGGGCACGGGCGGCACGCCAGCTGCCCCAACGCGGGGCTCCAGCCCAGCGACCAGCCGCCCCCGCCGAGGAGGAACCGGCCCCCCGCGACCGTCCGAGAGCGGCCCCGGCCGGACATTCCGGCTCTCGGGAATGCCCTCGCCCGGCGTCTAGCAGACAGAGGGCTGTGGCCGGTCCCCCGCCGCTCCCCGCCCGGGGAGAGCGCTGCTAGCCGATCCCCAGCCCGCGGGGCAGTGGCCGCCCAGGCCACCCCGGCCCGGCGGCGGGGAGCAGGGGCGGCAGGAGCCTGAGGGGCGGCGGCGAAAGCTGGTGGCGAGCGCAGAGTCCGGCCGGGCAAGCGCCCCCGACCGCGCTCGGGCGGTGGCGGGAGGGGCGGGGAGGGATGTACCAACAGCCCCCCGGGGGAGGACGCCGTGACGCCCCCTCCCACCAGCTTCCCGCGGCGCCCTTGATACCAACGGGAACCCCCCGGATGCGCGGGGTGCGTCTGCGAGTCCCACAGTGAGGGCGGGGGCGAGGCGACTCGCCCCGGGGCGGGAGGGAGGTGGTGCGGGTCGCGGTAGAGGCGCCTGGCACACGCGTGCCGCCTTCCCATGCTCCCCCCTCCCTGCGGCGGGTGGTGCGGCCCGCTCTCAGAGGGCGGGAGCGCCGCGCCCCGCCCCGCTCAGTGACACAGGCTCCGTGTGGGGAGGCGCCGGCGGCGCGGGCAGCGGGACCGGGTGGGACTGGCCGGGCGTCGTAGCGGCGGCGACTGCGAGCCGAGCCCGGAGCATGGCAGGGGCTGGAGCCGCTGCGGAGGCTGCTGCTGGTTTCCCTCCTTCGCCGCCTCCTCCCGCCCGCCGGGAACTTTTCCTAGCGGCTGGTGGCGGTGCCTCCCCCCGGTTGTGGCAGCGGCGGCGGCGGCTGCTGCGTTCGGCGGTGCCTCCTGGGCCGGGGCTGGGGCTCCTGGGACTGGTTTTCTCTCGTTTCTGCTGCAGTAAGTAGAACTTTTCCCCTTGGCGGACGGGCGAGGGGGCGGGTGGAGGAAGAGGAGGAGAGAAACCCGAGCCCCGGCAGCGCCGGGGGACGCGGCCGAGTTGAGGGAAACTTTGTGTGGCGCCCGGCGGCGGGGAGGGGCGGGGGCCGCCGGCCGTCCGTCCGTCCTGCGCGGGGGGAACCAGGCAGGACGTGGCTGGGATGGTGGAGGAGGGAGGTATGTGAGGCGGGTCCGAACCGGTGCCCGCGCCGCCGAGACCTATGGACTCTTTCCTCCGGGAACATCCACTGCGGCCGCGGTCGGGAGAGTGGGTGTCCCGGGAGGCCAAGTTTCCCTGGCAGTCGGGCTGGGGTGGCCGCGGCCCGGGTGGGGCAGCAGGGGAAATTTATTCTCCGTGGCTGGGGCTTCCCCCGGCGGACGGCAGGTTATCCGCTGTAATTCCTGTCCTGAGTGGCGGGATTTTGCTTGTTTGCGGGAATTCACGGGCGACTTCCTCCTCTTCTCCTTTCCCATCCTGTAGGAAGGACAGAAGGGTCTTGGTGTTTTATCCGGGTGCGCCTGGGGGGGCGGAATAGTACGCGCTTTGCCTCAGGCGGCGTGGGCTCGTGTCGTTGTTCCCCCTCACTGAGGGTGAAATCCGTGCTGGTTTCGGTGTTGGGTCGCTCGCCGCTGCTGCTGAGGTGGGATCGCGTTCTTGCTCTACATCACCCGCATCCTGAGCAGCTGCTGCCGTGGGCACTGCGGTGCGGGGCCCCGCCGGGCTTGGCGTGACCGCCCGCAGGAAAATGCCATCGCCTACCCCCCCTTCCCGTTCATCTTCCTGTGGGGAACAAACAAGCGACGTAGCAGTTGGAAACTGAGCAGGAATTTATTTATTTGTTTATTTATGTTGTACTGCATGCGGTGTAGTGTGCGTAGTGTCATTTTTTTTACAGCAGTGGAAGATGAGAGGGGTTAAAAGTAGACTTGGACAAGAGCAAATCGAAAACCCTCATCCTGCCGTTGTATTCCCAATGCAGTAATGAATAGTTGGCAAGGATATTTTATTGTAGGAGACGCTGTGTCCCTTCCCTCTTTAATGAAGGAGGAATAACTTAGAGGATGTAGTCTCTGGAGGTTCATATGATAAAAATACCCAGGAACGAGCAAGCCATGCCGCCGTAAAACACTTGTGTAGTATCTGAGAAATGCTTTCTCAGGGAGGGAGTTGAGGCGCTGTGGGATTGTGCTCGTGCATGTAGTAGTCTCCCTCCTCTGGCAATGATGTAGCTTTCAAAAATGGTGATTGTTACTAAGTTTGTAAATATTGAGAAGGCATCACATTTCAAGCTTAAAGGCTTGAAGACTTAGTTTTCGTATGGTTGGCAAACTTTTTGCACTAGCACTTTTCTTCCCTCCTTTTGTTCAGGGTTATTTCTGCTCTTTTGCAATTAAAAAAGTGAAGTTGAAGACTTGACATAACCTTGACAAGCTATTTTTACATCTAAGTGTGAAGTTAATAGTAACAATGAAGCTAAGAGCATCCGTGCCTAGTGTCATACAGCGACTCAACCATTTTAGTCTTGATGAGTGTAATTCGGGTTGTCAGTCTTCCCAGATTCTTTTTTTTTTGCATAAGTGAGCTTGACTGATAACACTTCAGAACATCAGCCAGAAGTGGCAATGTTGTGTTGAAATAATTTTGTTCTTCAAGCACACAGTTTTGAAGTACAATCTCTGGATAAAAGGGAGAACTTGAAAAACTGCTACAGACTTTTGGACTTAGAGGTAATCAGCAGGGGAAGAGGTTTTTTGTCAATATCTTAGGTTTTAGTTTTCTTGTCACCTTGAAATTTCCCACAGTTGTTTTGATTGTTTCTGTAACTGTAACATGTGACTGTGAAGGGAAAATATTAATACTGTGGCTCTTAAGAGTGCTCTTAAATATAATTTGAGCATGTTTGCATGCTGACGGCACCCAAAACTTATTACTTTTGATTGCCTTTTGTCCTGCTATCCAGCCAGTTCTGATAATGCTAGCAAAAGGAAGATTTGAAAATGCTACCACAGATAATCCCAATCCTAGTAAAATAAAGTCACTACAAAACCAAATCCATTTTTATCCAATTATTTTGATTGACAGTTAGAAATGATGATTTATTTGAACTATAATTCCTCAGAGAAATATTGCCAAAAACCTCTCAACACTCACACCAAAAAACTGAAGGGGGAAAGAGAAAATATATCAGGAATCTGAAATAACAGCAGCTTTTCTATTTTTGAGTAAATGTAGACCTGCTTTAGTAAATGCTGCTTCTTTTACGAAGGCAAGACTACTGGCTTCAGGTTATATGTACAAGTACTTCTGCCACTTCCCTGTCAAACAGTGCACAATGCAACAAAGTGCATACTAAACTTACATGATCAAACTGGTGTAACCTTGAACTAGGGGACATGTATGGCATCCATAGAAGCATCACCATAACCTTTAATCTATAAAGTAACTTATTTTGCATTGCAGCAAATGCTTTTCAGCTGTGCTGTAAATGAGGACCTGTGTGCTACTAAATAACGAATTCCTCATAATTTCTATGTCTCATTCATTTGCACACAGTGAAAAATTTTTTGCAAATTTTTTTTTAATGTAAGCTTGAACTAAAAATAAGCGGAACTGTAAAGTGAGGTGAATAGAAGGACATTCAAAGATGCATTTCTCAGGTATTTTGTTGAAGAAATAATTTTTTTTTCAATTTAAATTGCTGGTTATGTTAAGCTTCTCAGTAAGGCTAGACAAAGAAGTGTACATATGTCTTCTAAGATCCCAATGAATTTTTTTTCTTACAGGAACCTGGAATACAGAACTCCAGACTGGTAGTAGAGCTGGAAGGATTGGGTTATAAAGGTGTAGATAATACAAGAGTGCAGTGTAACATATACAAAAATAATTTTAAAAAGAGAAAATCCCCAAGTAATTATTTATGGGAACAGTCTGGCTAGAAACGTTTTTACTAATTTTTCAGGTGAAGTGACGGCAAATTAGAATGTCAGGCAACGCAGGTTGCCAACTTGGAAATGGGAAGGTGTAGTAGAGTGATCAGAAAGACAACAGAATGTGGTTTTTCCTCATTTTATGGTAATAGTTTAGAAATCCATGTCTAAATATGCATTTATTTTTTGAAAATTGTATGGAAATGAATGCCCACCTGAACAGGTGTTTAGTGAAGCAATGCAACAGCAGCGAAAGAAGGAATAGGAATGCTATAGAAGGTATTTGAAAAGTTGAAATGAAATAGTGGTGAACCATGTAGTAGGTTGGGCAGTATATGAAGCTGCTGTGTGAAGAAACAGAGCAGTTGTGCTGGTGAGAACAGCAGATAGGAGAATTTGAATCTGGATTGTTTGATAATTAACAAAAAATTTTTTTAAAGTTGCCAGAAGTTTGTCCAGCCTACACTTGAGGATAACTTGTTGGAATATGAGGTGTGATCTTTTGAAAGAATTCTTAGCTGTTTCGTTGTGGTAAGTCTGTCATTTTCCCTGTTACTGTTACACTGTGATGCTTTTGGTGTGCAAGAACTCCCATATATATGGAAATGAAGTACAGTGTTATTTGAGTTAGAGTATGAATGCTTGGAGTATCATAAAAGAATTGTGATGGTTGTTTAGCCACTTGTTCTGCATTGCAGTTGAACAGTTGCTTGATTTAAACAGTGTTTCTCTCTTGCCTTCTTAAACAAGTTATTTTATGTCATGGGATATGCGTACTGTTTGATAGTGAAAAAAGGTAATTTTAGCAGGATTTACTTTTTGTGAGATAGTCAAGTATCCTGTTTAGAAATATGGTCAAATCTAGGTTGTTTTCTTTTTGATCCCTTTTATGTAGTATTGCTGACAGGGTGATATTGAGAAACAAAGGACTATTCTGTAGCAGGAGAAGCAAAAATATGTAAATTTTATAGACTACCTGTGCCAGTTGATTACCCTTCAGGTGGTGGTAGTAGGGCTTTTAAGGTAGGCGTAATCTGATGTAGCTTGCATCAGATGTGAGAAGGGAAAAGGAGTTGAGTGTGTGTTGCTTCAGAAAGCAGTGTGTGGGGCTATTGAGTAGAACATTTGTGGAGCTCAAAGGAAGAGTAAGTTGGAAACTCTAGAATCAAAAGTCTGAATTCTAATTTGTAGAAACCAAATCCAGAGTGAATGAAATTAAGGTAAGAGAAGAATAAAACCTAGTTCACAGAAGATAATTTTGCTAAGTGCCAGCTACCTGCAGAGCTGTTGGTAAATGTCATTTTGTAGTGTTGATTATCTGTTGAAGAGCAATAAACTTTGCATCTGGTGTTACACCAGCCTGTGGCTGTGGAGGTGGCCTGCCCTGCTGCTGTGTGGCTGAATTCAGCTTTCTCCAAACAGCTCTTTATCAGAAGGTATGGCTGCAGACTTCTTGCATATGTGTGCAAGGAAGTGAGAGTGCTGAGATTGTGCGTATTGTCTGCTTGCTCTGGAGCTCCTGTACACTGCCTCTTAAAGGTGGCTCTGAGATGACAGATTACTTTGCTGTTTGTGTTTGTACTTCTTGTTTCCAGCTGTGAATGAATGTGTTGTATTGGATGACGATCATTGGAACGTTGGTTGGTTTTTTTTTATCCTGATGACTTCTGTTTTGATTGGTATGTGGATTGTTATGCAGAAGTTTTGTCAGGAATTTTCTAAGACAACTGATAGTTGGAAGTGAGTGACCAGATTTGCTAAGTGAAAAATACATATAGGTGGAATTATTTAATTATTATTACTTTGTTATGCCACATGTTCTTGAGCTTTGTGGTTGTTAGAGGTGGAGGTATGTATGGTCTTTAAAGGTGCCTTTAACCAAAACTCTTGTGTGTTTCTGTGGTTGGTTTTGGTAGGGTTAGCCTGCCTAAAACAAGATTTTTGAGCAGTACTTATTTGGAGGGTAGTTGTATTCTGTGCCTCAGAGTTCGTAGGTGTCTGAAATGCAGTAATGTATTTTTATTGAGAGGATGGAGATGATGAATTTTTGATTAGGCATGAAATAGGTTGATCAGTCTTTCTTGTTAAAGGTAAAGGGATCATTAGTGTTATTCTTTATTCCTGGTTAGAAAGCTGAACGATTGCCTAGAAAATAGTATCATCTGAGTATGGGGAGAAATCACAAGAAAAACTAAGAAAGAAAAGGTGAGAATAGCTGAATGTGGAAAAAATGCTAGGAAATATATGAGAAGCAAATAAAGAGTGACTTGTACAGTAAAGGGTGTGTTAGGGGAAATAATTACTGTGTTTCTGTCTCTGTCATGGGGAGAGATTGTAAAGCTGTTGGGTTGTCTTACTCTGCTGGATGTCCTGGATGGTGAAGGTGTAAAACAGTGCATTAAAAGGAGGTGGAGGTGTCTATGAGTGAGGCTCCTGAGGGGGCTCATGGACAATATTTGCATTCATTTGCTTCTAGAAAAGGTGGCCTATGGTTGCTTAGTGCATGAGCTTGTGATGAAGAGCTTTGAGATGAAGCACAACTTCCAAGTCATGGTGAAAACACGAAACCCACTTTTTTTGTGTTATCCAATACATTAATACTTCAGGAGTTACTTTTCAGGTCATTAACTTTCAGACTTTGGACTGTTTCAAATGTGAACCCAGAAATTGGTCTTCCTGTCCATAAGTTAGCAATAGAAGAAAATTAGCAGCAGAAATGAAAAAAAAAACCAAAAAACTTCAATGTCTTGAAGCTTCTGTTGATGTCCTCTCTCCTTTTACCTTGGTTTTTCCAAGTGTATGGGAAGGTAAAGGTAGGTAAAGTTTAGTGTGTTATCAAGAAGGTCACTTTTAGTTCAGGTATTGAAAAGCAGTAACAAGCTTCCAGACAATCCTTTTTTATCGTAGCTGCATACTTTGTTCAGTGTTTCTGCTTCTTTACAGTTGTTTTTGAAGTAGTGTGGAGGAGTAAGAGCAATTTTGATTTTTTTAATATTGTGAAATATCATCCATCTTATTCTCAGGGTGAAGGCTAGTTGAGTGTAGCTCTTGAGTTGACAGGGATACTAAGATTTTCTGCAGCAGTAGACAGCTCTTGCCCATTTCCCTTCCCTGACCCCCTTCCCACATCAGATTTTCATTATCTGGCATTTAAGATAACATTATATGTCTACAGGGATTCATTGTTTTCTCATTTTTTATTAGTCAAGGTTTGTATAACATGATACCTTTTAAACTAGTTCTGGGATTAGTTTGTACAGAGCAGAATGTTTTCTGAAAGCGACTGCTGTTTTGAATACTTCAGTGTAATGCAGTGGCATGTGCAAAATTTGGAGTCATTCAAATGGCAATCTCCTGCTGAAGGTGAATAAAGACTAGTCAAGGAAGTCTCCATAGCTGATATGTGTACAGATGAGTGGAAAAAACCAACTGAGCTACCTTGATGAATGTATTGGTTACTTTTGGATTTGTTATTTTTGTTAGCCCCTCAGTTAGAAGATTACAAATTAGTATTGGATTTAACTTTTTCATACTCCTGTATTGTGTGGGCATTCTTTGCCCACTTCTGTTGCTTTTTTTACTTGAAATACCATCCACTCATGCTGCATGTGGTGTATTTGTATAAGCTGAAAACTAATTATTGCTGGGACAAGAATAACCAAAACCAACCTATTGTATGAAGAGGTGCTGGAGAAAGGATATGAAGAAGTTGACATGTTCAAGATGGGTAACTTAATTTCTTTTCAGTGTATATAATTTGGTAGAAAAATAGTAATTTTAGTCAAGTATAAGTTAAATTACATCAAATACCAAGTAACTTCTTCATAGCAACAGATCAACTTAGGCAGCAAGACTTCTGACTCATATATAACTTGGGGGTAATTTCTTTCCCCAAATTCCTTTAATTTCTCCAACATTGACTGTTGACCATTGCCACAATTAATAACTAACTCTGCTAGGGTTGATTGCTAACAGTTGGAGAAGGGAAGTCAAGAGTTATTAAGCTTAATATAATTTTTAATATATTTGTAAAGATTGATAATTGCATTATAAAAATCCACTTCTCCAGTGCTGCTGTTCCTGTGTTTAAACACTCTTGATTTAAGCACTTTTGATTTCAACAGATAAACTTTCTTGAACCAGAAGTAATGTTATTATGACTTCATTAAGGCACTGTACCATTTAAAAAGACACTGTAGTTCTAAAGTAATCAACTATGAGAAATTGATGGTTGTGGGCATACTGTTAATCACTTTTTGGGAAATTTAAATGCATCCTGTTGAAAGTTTCAATGTGTTACTGGTAGCTGAGGTAGCATAAAATAATCCACCTCTGGTAACTAGCAAGTGTAATATAGCCATTTATCCAGGATAGGGTCTATAGGAAGAAGCATACTAAGTTCTGTGTAGCTGTTAGAAGTATCCAAGGTAGTTCAAGCTTTTGCATGTGGCTTATGTGGTCTACTTCCAACCCAAACCATTATGTGATTCTATATATAGAATCACAGAATATATATATATAAAATAACACTATACTATATATATATAGTATAACACAACTGTAAAGTTCAACAGCTGTGAAGTAATAAGATTTTCTGCTGTAACCAGATTATCACAATTGATGTATCAGTGTTTCCACCTGAATATTTAATGACTTAAACTACCTCCTGATAAATCAGAATGTAATCTTTTGTGGAGAAACAGATTTGTGTAGACTTTATGGAAAATCTTTAAACGATTCTGCACAGTGTTCTACCTTACAGAAAGAGGTGAGGACTGTGTGACTCTATAGAATTGTTAGTGGAGGTTCTTTTTGTGGTGAATTTCCAGAGCTACTCTATGGCTTTGTATTCTGAGTCTCAAGAGACATGGCTTAGGTATAATAAGTTGATGTGGCTACAAATAGGTGAAAACTGAAGTGAAGTGAGGAAGAGCAGTTTTGGTGGTGTCTCCACAATCTGAGACTGCTGTGATAAGAAGTCCTGAATTGATTGCTGGAAGTACATGGGACAAGACACTTGGCAAAAGAATAGTGAGTGTTATTAACCTTAAGGGGCTTTTAATAGGATTTCCTAATATTTCCTTGTAGCTAAACTGGTGAGATGTTTTGGGAAGTGGATTATTAGATGGGTGAAAATCTTTGTGTCCTGCTGAACTCGGAAGGTTCTGAGTCCATCTGGAGGCTTGTCACTGGTGGCACCAGTGCAGGGGCAGTTCAGCTGCATTCTGACCTCTCTTCCAGGTTGTAAGGCCCTTCAAGCAAGTTTATGGGTACTATGGATGACTGTGAGGGTCAATTCATCTGCTGGAGACTCGGGCTAATTGAGTGATATGTCCACAGGTCAGAAATAAATGTAGGAAACCTTGTGAAATTCAAAAGCAAATCTCTGTTGGGGGGAATGACCCCATGCAGCAGCAGAGATGTGGTGCAGACTGGTGATAAGTACCTTTACAGGAAAGATCATAAGGGTCCTTGTGGGGCAGTATGTACCTTTGTGGTGCAAAAGGTGAAGAGCACACTGGGCATGCTCAGCCGGTTAAATGAAGCAATTTGGACCTCTACTATTTGGAGCTTGTGAGACTACATCAAAAGTACGGTGCACAGTTTTGTGCTCCCAAATATGAGGCAGGTGCTGAGGTGAAAGGCCACTAAGGTAGGAAGTCACTACATGATGTATGAAGAGGGCTGGAGAAGTGGGTTTGTTCAGCTTTCAGAAATGTCTGAAGTGGGGCATCCTAATTGCTGCTGGCACTGTTAATAGGCAGTGAGAGGGAAAACAAAGACAAACTCTCCTTAGCTGTGCAGAGGGAAAGGATAAGAGACAGCAGACACAAGCTACAGCAAGGGAAATCACTATAATGTGTTAGCAGTATGTTTTCCCACACAGACAATGAAGCACTGAAATAGATTGTGGAATCTCTGTCCCTGAAAATATTCAGAACCTGACTATGGTATGACCCCTGAGCAATTTGATCTGACTTCAAACTTGGCCCTGCTTTCAGTTGGGGATGGGACTGGATAACCTCCAGAAGTCCCTTTCAGTCTAAATAAACCACATAGTGTGCATGGGCAGGCACGAGCTGGTATACTATATTTGCTAGCCCTGGAAGGAAAGTAGAAGAAGTTATAAGTCTTCTATTTAGATTAAAATGTCAAAGTAATGTCTGAAACAAGTTTTTCCTATAAATCAATTTGACTGCTAAAAACTTACTTCAGAATTGGATCCCATTGTTACTTTCTAATGTAAGTTATGTATGTTAGAGAATTTGTTAAATAAAGATCTGGCTACATCTTTTCTGTTACTTCAATAAGTAGCCAGTAGGACCAATCCCATACAGCACAGAGCTGGGTGACAGTGTGAGACATACTGAAAATGTAGCTTAGCAATAGATTGAGCAGCGATTATTAAACAGCATTCTCTAGGCCTACTGTTGTGATGCAGTTCCTGGACAAAAAGGGGTTAACTTTCTGGAATGGCCTGCATAGAGCTGGCCTTAAGAGCTAAAAAAAAGCCAGCAGTGTCAGCAACGCAGGGGGCAGCAGGATCCCATAACTTTGTAATGTAACTGGTAACTCATCAGATTTTTTTATGGACAGCTGAGATTTGCTGCTCCTGACAAAATAAGTTTGTTCTATATTTCATTGTATAACCACATTTGTTCAATATTGGCAGATAACACTAAAACTTTACAGGTAATTGAAAATGTGAGGTTAATATTTA
Source organism: Hypocryptadius cinnamomeus (assembly GCA_013400635.1). Classification (NCBI taxonomy): domain Eukaryota; kingdom Metazoa; phylum Chordata; class Aves; order Passeriformes; family Zosteropidae; genus Hypocryptadius; species Hypocryptadius cinnamomeus. The sequence continues at coordinate 2,129 of VYZP01085088.1, read as the reverse complement.
GCTGTCCTTCTGAAGTTGTTTGAGACTTTGCAACATTACATAGTGCAAAGTACGTCCTCCCTTTTTACATAGTGCAAAGTACAACTTCCCTTATCTTCCTGCAGACCTGTTTTCCCCAGAGTAGGTGGTGTGGAAAGACAGCATACAGAAAGTGAAGGAGTGGTCTGCTTGAGGCAGTCAGGGCTTTCCTAGGGATTGAAGGTCGTGTTCCTTCCACTAGGATGTCACACATGCATCAGTGTTCTGACCAGTTTCTAATGGCTTTCTGGTTTCAGTATAGGAAGTACAGTGTGGGGGACAGGGAATGCTGCATGTTTACAACTGTTACTGAATGCTTAGAATTTCAGGTACTTCTTACTAATTTCGCAGAAAAGCCAAAAGAGAAACTCCCCAGAACCCAAAATCCTGGTAACAGAGTGTTTATTTAAAGCAATTCAGAAACTTGCTTGTACAGAAGTGTTTGGTAGTTATGTGGATCATGTACTCTCATACCACTAAATGCAGTGGGCAGTCTCTGATTTTACCATGTCGCTTTCTCCAGTTAAAGTTGAAGCGATGTTCAGTTCTGTGTGACTTGAACTTTTACTTTATTGTTTCTATGTAAAAGTAATATTCTACTAAAGACAAAGATGTTAATACAACAGTATTTTTTTCATTTGCCTTGTTCTCCCCAAAATGACTGAAATGCTGTAGATAGTTGGTTTTATGGTAATTTGTTTGTTTTAAGTTATCCCAAGTCAGGAAGTTTGTGCTTAAAACTTCTTGGTTAGGTTAGGAGTTTCATAGACCTTGCTTTTTAGTATGGCACACCTCTAAATGTCAATAGTTTTGCCTTGTCAAACCCAGCCAGCGTTTCAGGTGGTATCTGTCAGAGTTAATTGGGTTTTTTGTTGATTTTTTTTAAACTACATTGTGTTTATACTGGATGAACTAAGACAAAGGAAAACAACCTATGTACTCTGACTTCATTGGCTTCATTCGTCTGAACTGAGCAGTTCAGAAATCCTCCTTTCCACCCCTACCTTTGAGTAGGTTAAATATGGCATAGTTCTAGGACATGTAGCTTGAATGTGATCACATTTTTGTTAGACCTTATGTCTGAACATTAAGTCAAACAGTAATTGTGAATTTCAGAAATTGGCAGTTAATTGGTTCTCTGAGTCGACTTAAAGTTTGCCCCGGTAATGAATGTAGAGGTGGACTAAGAAGTGCAGTGTGGTATCAGAAGAACAGAAAGTATGTATGTATGGAAAATTAAGTTACTGAGTAACAAAATAATTAAGCACTGATATAGCACTGCCCAAGTCAGTAAATACAGGCACAGAAATATGGTAATTCTTGATTTATATCTTCATTGCTTGTCCTAGCCAGCTGGGTTGACTGTCATTTCAGCATGTGTGCTGTGCAGTCTTGCAATTAATATGTAAATTCTGGCTGACCATTGCAGCTTTCCTGTGCTTCCTGGTGTAAATACTGTGAAATGCATGAAAGATCAGGTATTAGTTAATTGGACTTCTCTAGTCACTGAACTTTCCCTGAGGAACAAGGACTACTGAACCAGAGGCAGGGTCTGTCTGATGAAGTAAGGTGGAGGGTTCATTTCCAAAATCATTGCTTGCTTGTGAGGAGGGTTTTAAACTATGCATGTTGAGATGGGCTTTGGTTTTTTTCTAATCTGAGAGGAAGCAAAGATGCGAGGAGCAATCAACAAGTGTCCAAGGGGATATGATGGAAATTGTTTTTATCCCTTCCCTTGTAAAGGCAGTGTAAATGAGCACAATTGCAGACTTAGGATCTCATTGGGATTGAAGCAATGTTGTGTTATAGCTTGCATGACTGGAGTCATGCAATTAGCTCGATTTGTACCTTTCAGGAAAGGCGGGCTGGCAAGGTGAGGAAGAGTGTCTAGAATTCGTGGAGCTAGACTGGCAGGGCTAAACAAAGCGCTGGAATTCAGGAAAAGGAGAGTTCATGAGCTTTGGAAGAAGGATCAGGCAACTCAGGAGGATGTGATGTTTGCAGATGGAAAATTAGAAGAGCCAAAGCCCAATTGTGACTTAATCTAGCTACTGCTGTAAAAGAAAGTAAAAAAATTATTTTTACAAATACATGAGCAAGAAAAGGAGGGC
>VYZP01085048.1:0-13623 GCA_013400635.1 Hypocryptadius cinnamomeus | reverse complement strand
GGGGTGGGGGCTTGGGGGAAGGAGGAGGAGGACAGTGTTAGTAATCCCGGCCACTATATTGCTTGCAAAGAAAATGCTCTAAGACTTAAAGGAAAGATAAAGGTGAACTGCAGGATAGTGTTAAAATTCAACAAATCTCATTCTTAATTCCTTAACACTGCAATGCTGTTCATTTCCTTGTATCTTTTTTATTTTCACCAAGCTTTGTGCATTTGTGCTTGGAATTTGAACATTTTTCTGTTTTTTAAATTAGATGAAAGAAACATTTCAATTGATATAATTCTACCCACTCTCTTCCTAACCACTGTATCACAAGAGGATTTTATTAATTGCATTTTTTAATGCTGCTCTTGTTTTTAATCAGTTTCCTCTAGGTTAGCTTATGTATCACTTTTAGTAAATTCTATTTATGTTACCCAAAGAATTAAAGACAGCAGATACAGGTAAAATCCTTTTCAAGAAGGCTTGAGCATAGGACAGAAGAAAAAAAAACCTAAACCAAAACAAAAAACAATTAGAACAATCTCCCAGCCAGTATCAGCCTGGAAAGAAGCAAAGCACACACAATACCCTCAAGTGTGTGTGTGTGTGTGTGGGAAGGGCTTCATAATACCAATATTATTTAAAATGGTGTGGATCTGCGGCAGCCTGCAGCAACAGCAGCTTCAGCCAGTGCTGCGCCAGCGAGGCAGCGGGCCCTGCCCTTGTGCTGGCCACAAATGACCAGTGAAATCCCAGAGGCACTCTTGAATTTCTGCATTCTCATTTCATCAGCTGCAAAATATCTGTCACTCATGTCCCACACTGGGCAAAGTGACACCTGCCAGTCTCAAGAACAAGGACAAATTAATGTTCCTCCACCAACTGTGTCTCAGAAACGAGTGGCGAGCGGCAGCGCGAGCAATCAACAGCTCGAGTACATTGTTAAAGTTTGCAATGCATTGCTGGGGGTTCCTTTCAGACAAGGTAATTTGCAGCAGCTGTTGTCATTTTGTGCTGTTATTGAACATGTGTTCTGCTGATTTCCCTCCTAATGAATCTTTTAAAAATATTTGCAAAATACGTGTAAAATTGCATTGCTGAGGTTTCATGAAGCTGCAAAACAAGGTGGCTCATTTTAAACAATGCTTGGGAGAGACAGTGCAGCAGCTGCCAGAAAAACATGTAAGCCATGCACTCACCTTATCCACTCCATCTTCCTAGAAATCACTCTGAAATATTTTGGATAGTAGGTATAAAATCTCCAAAAAACCCAAAACAACAAAAAACATTTCTGATGTCTGTCATCATGTCACATCATGTTATGCGATATTATATCTGCTTGTGATGAGATGCAACATGACAGGATGTAATGCAATGTAACATATAAAAAAATGTAAATAATCCACTTTTGGGGATTAGATATCTGCTGTCAATTCCTATAGCAGGAACCTGAACTGAATTTATTGAGGCGGATGGGAGCTCAGCAAACACCAAACTGTGCAGTGGTGTTTGCAAACCAGCACACATCACAGTTCACTGCCTCTCCCAATTGCTTTTGGGTAGTTTGGCTCTTATATGACTGTATTACGATGTTAAATAGAAGTTCTTGTGGTGAACAGTCCTGTGACTCAATAATTTCGTTAATTATCACTGCCTACAGCAATCACTCCAATGATGACTCGCCATGAGTAGCTGTTTGTACATTTTAAAATATACTTGTTGGAAATAGCTGTAGTATTTTTCACAGCAAAACACACAGTGTGAACAGAAAGTCATGTAATAAATAGGACATAACTGGGGAGAAAAATCAGTGCTTTGGGCCAAATAAGAGTCTACTCAGGACAGTGTAACCTCCTGAGGTCTCCCTGAGGCTGGAGACCTTCCTTTGTTGGCTCAGCTGTATCTCTGTAAGTTACTGATGAAAAAGCACCTGCATTTTAGGATTGGACAGGCCCTGCACCCTTTTATCACAGTGGCAGTTTACCAGTGCTTTCTGCCAATTCTGGAGGAGCAGGCTTGGGCACAGAGCAGGGCTCTGGGCAGACTGTGCCCATGGGTGCCTGAGGAGCCAGAGGGCTGTGCCATGGAGAGTGGGCATTTGAAATGTTGGTGAAGTAGCCTGAATGCTCTGGGGTATTCTGTAACAGTGGGGAGATAGCTTTTGAAGTATTGCATAGCTTACTGATGATTTGGGGAAATTAAAAGATCTAGATTTGCCTTCACATAGCCATAGGGAAAAGGGCTTATCACCAGCAGTGGGAGGAATGCAGAGGGGAGCACCCCCAGCCTAGCCCAGGTTTCTCTTTGCCTCTGCCCCTGCCTTCCTACTGACTCACTGTTGCAGCTGATTCCAGCCCAGAATTCATCTGTGTGTCCAGTGCCTGGGAAAAAAAATCCAAGCCATTGTATTTCATCAGTAATTAAGTGCTAATGGATGTCTTAGAACATGCTTTTAATTTTCTTTCAAAAGAAGACAAAATGCCATGCTGTCTGAAGCTTTGACTGCACCACAGGCACTCTGCAAAAATATCTTCTTACAGCTACAAGGGCTTTACCCCCACTATGTTTGACTGTGTTGGGAGCTCGAGCACAGGTGAGTGGACAGCATTTTAAGTACTATGTTTATTCAATGTTCTCTAATCAGGGTTAGATAATATGATATTTACAAAGCCCCATTCTCTGTACCCTTGAAGGTTGCCCACCTTGGTAGCATCGATGCCATTGAACTGGTATTAGCAGCAGAGAGGGGTGGCTGTAAATTTTGCCTCATGTGCTCAAGGCTTACAAGGTAAGCAGGCAGACCCCCAGCTGCAACTGCATGCCTGGGAATGGAACCTTTTATTTGCTGTCATAGTGATGACTTTTAATTGTCCCAATAAACAAGCTTTTAAAAAGCTTCTAAAATGTTCTCTAATAACACACTTTGGTCTTTAGCCATAGAAATGCAGAAATAATTAGAAGTGCCATTGTGTACAGTGCCTTCTGGACTGGGCTGAAGGTGAAGGAGAAAGTATCATGCTATCCTTGTCAGCTGCAAGGGTAATTACTGCTGGCTGAAATTACTCAACATTTGTTTATAAGCTCCCCAGAGCATGCTGTAAATAGATTGTCTGTTATAGTCCAATCACATTAAAACGCTGCTCCTTGCAAACTGCTACCTCCTGTTTTCTGTAAGCTAGACAGAGAAAGCCTGCTGCTCACTTATTGAGCACCAAGCACTGAAGAGCTATGTTTAATGTGATTGTTTTCATTAGCTCTTCTCCGTCTGATATTACATTTATAGTTTGCTGGGCTTGGAGACTGGCATGTTGCATTGCTTTCATTTACTGTAGTAAACTGAATAGCTTTATTTCTGGAAGCTGTATGCAACAGTTGATGGGAATTTTGGAATAGCAAAAGCGTGGGAATATCTACAGACAACTTGTTCTCCTCTTGGGCAATGGTGTTTTTCTCTTTGCCTTTTAAATGTTCCTGCATTGGTTCCAGCAGTGGTCACATTGCCTAAATTGTCCTTTAAAGGATGAGGAGTATTTTCATAAAAGGTTAGAAAGAATGTATTTTCCTTAGCACTGAATTTCACACTACAGCATTGTCCTGTCCATTATGACCTGAGTTGTATGAAATAGTGATGCAGCCACAGCCTGTCTGTTTGATTTGCTCTCAGCATGATTTACCACATCATATCACAGCAGCTCAGGTATTTCCAATAAATATGGGGACAAATTCATCGCTGACATATGCAGAGAGAATTCCAGTGCTATCCATAGAGTTGCATTTGCTCCCACCAAGGTGAATTTGGCCACTAAACTGAAGATTTAGGGGAAACAAATAGAATTTTGTAGAAAACCCTTAAATTCCAAAGCAAAACAACTCAACACATTAAAAAAAAAAAAAAATCCAAACACCTTCTATCTCCATATATTAAAATAAAAAAATAATAAAAAAAAAAGCAGTACATATCCATATCCAATACTGGGTATCAGAGGCAGAAATTTGTAACCCCTGTTTCATGAGTAATTCATGAGAACACACACAAAGGGTATTTCAACAGCACTCAATTTATTTACCACTGATTATTCCCCAAAATCAGTACTGATTATATATAGAGCAAAGTGTGGACTCGTCATGTCAGATTTATTTGAAAAGGTTAGTAACAACATGCTGCCTTGCATACCTCCATAGCTGAAAAAAAATCTAGACATTACTGAATTTAACCTGATTTTCTTAAAACACAGGCATTTCATTGGTGTAAATCCTGATGGAAGATATTGCAGCTATGACAGCTTACACAAGCACCTGAGCTTCCCTGGAAGTAACACAACAAAGCGGCAATGTTAGTGACCAGTAGAGAATTATTAAAGGAACACAGATAATTGGAAGAAAATAAATGACCTGGGTAGAAGAGCTACTATAAAATGAAGTGCAGGTAAATCACTATACTGGACACCTTCCAGCCTCATGTCCTAGGTGCCTTTCTCCCTAATTTTAACATCTGCTTAAAGCTTCTGTTCTCTGCAAACCAGTCAGAAAGGGAAAAAAATTGAAGTTTGGATATTCACATTTGTTTCTAACTGGAATCATTGCCTGTGGAAAACTGTCCTTCTGGGAAAGATGCTGGAGTGCTAGAAATGATGATTCAATTGCCCATTAAGGTAATTCCAGGAAGTACTACTTTCTTGAGGCTGTATTTCCAGGAATGGCAATCATGGCATCACTGCTCTGACAGTGCGTTAGGTATCTCCAGAAGTGGACACAGCAGGTGAATATTTCCAGTTACTGCAAGTAATACACTACAGGTTAGATCTCGTGGTTATCTTTATTTGCAAAAGCTGGCTAGTGCAGCATATTGCAGTCCTTTGATGATGAACTATACCAATTGTTTTGCAATAAGTGGAAGCTTCTTTGCAATCCAGGTAACATTTTTTTTTATGTTCCTATTCCTGCTTTTTCGTGCTATTAGAGAAGCAGTGAATCTTTAAAGAGAAACTTCCTACAGCTAAAAAAGACATTAAGGGGGAAAAAAGCTGGGAGCCATAGTGACAGGTACAACTAAGGCTGTATCCTTCGGTTCCCTGGAAACCAGTCAAACACTATCTCATCTTGCAATGGTTGTGTCTGATCCTCTGCTTCAGACATCTTCCTAATAATGGCAACTACAGAGGTGACTCTCTGCAAATAAGGGCTTACAGCAACTGGACATCCATCATATATCTCCAGAGCAACATTAGACCACCCTAATGGGTACTCCTGTCTTCATTATGATATTAATTCTCTAAATTTCCAAAGTGATTTCATTTGTAAAATGACAAAGGCTGGCTGCTCAGGAGACAAAGTGTTTTCATCCCCCTCCTGCATGCTTACAAAGGCTTGCTCTCTTTAGTCTTTGGGGGAAAAGAAATTTGATAGCATTAGATCTCTTGTGATACACAAGGCTGCCTAACAGCTACACCACCTGCCAGCACCGCATGCCTGCCCATCCAGCCTGAAGATTCTAAAGCAATGGTTGATGAGTAGAACATAGAAATTGGGGGGGGTGGGGGCAGCGGGGGGCTGGTAGAAGCAATGCAGGGAGAAAATAGAAGCTGTATAAAATACTCAGTGTGAAAGTGAGGCAGGATTGAGGGTAAGGGTGAGGTCAGAGCCAAGGCTAGGAACTGAATCAATCTGACCAAGGTTGGTTTGGCTAGATTAGGTAAAAGCATGATTTTCTCCCTGGTGTATCAGAGCCTTTGCTGTGGCTACAAATTCACTGACAGCCAACCAAAGTAAGCTTTTCACAAAGAGACAATTCTTTGCATAGCCCCTGATCTCCAAACTTTTGAGGATTAAATAAAATAGAGATGGAATTAAAATCAGTAAACCTGTGACATCACTAAATGTTTTGGCCCACATAGTGACTAACTGAAGTGCCTGACTGAATAATAGTGAGAAATTAGGAAGGCAGTGGTGGTTGTAACCGGGCTTGTGAATGAATCTGGAAGTAAAACAAAATAACATTTTAATGCACTGAAAAGTGCAAAAGACATCAGTCTCACTAGGCTTTAGGCTGCTTTAGGAAACTAGTCAATCCTTTAATTGGTCTGTTTCAGATTTCGTCTGGTTTTCACTTCTTCCCCCCGTTGCTGTCCGCTGTCGAGCTTGTGGAGGCAGCAGTGTGTGAGGAGACTCACACCAAGGAGCCCAGCTCCTCTTCCCAGCAAAGACTGCCTGCAGCAAGCTGCTGATTTTAGTGCTCCACCTACAATTTCGTTCCCTTTGTCCATACTCCAATGCTGGATTTCTATTGTACCAGCTACTACTACACCCCCTTTCGTGATGAATCTCAGTAATCAGGACCAGCACTTGGTACTGGTGTAGCTGCATGGCCCCAGTCTTGGGGCATCCTCTATCCCAGGTGTCCTTCAGCTGGCAGGAAGAGAGCAGAGAGCCTGTTGGAGACTGCAGCCCAAGCCCACCTCCCCACATGTCTCACACTCACTCCCCAGGCACGTGGGCCAGCTCTTGGGGTGGCTGTGCTGGGCAGTGTGACACTCAGAGTGGCATGTGGCTTTGCATCCCACCACTGCCTTTCATCAGGTGTTTACTGCAAATGGAAATTTTCATTGAACTTTATAATTGTATAAAAGTGTTTCCATCTCACAAATTTGGAAACATCACTGTAAAATCTTGTTTAAAATTAAATTAATTAACAACATTAAAAACATTGAAGAGGTTGACTTTTTTTTCTTCCCAGAGGAAGCCTTCATATTTAGTCTAGAGTAAAGCTCTTTTTTTTTTCCATTTCTCTTTCTTTCTGACCCAATAAATCTTGTATTCTTTGCTGAACAGCCATGCAGCTTCAGCAGGAAGCAGACTGCCCCCCTCTTTTCCCTTCTTTGCCCTCATTCCCCAAATCTCCAGCAATTGTAGCTTAACTTGGTTGTCAGAGCCTAGGCTGGAACTGTAGATTTGAACCCCCTCACACTGAGGTGGTCACTGAACCGTAGTCAGCTCACCAGTTTCTGGGTGAGTGCTTTAACCACTGCCATAAAAGATGAGCAGCAGCATCACCACCATCCATCTTTAAAAATAAAGAGTAATCCAGTTGTCCAGCCCTCGAGGAACAAAGCTCCTATGAGTCAGAGGGTTTTGCTGAATGTGGATGAGGGTTACATCTTAATGCTTAACTGGAGGCTCTGTGTGCACAGGTTAGTTCTATGGGAAATATGATTTTGCATTATTAGCCTCTCTTCATAACTCCCTAGAAGATTTGTACATCACCTCAACTCCACATACTTTCTGATAAAAATCCTTGTTTCCAGTAGTAAGAATGTACCACAAAAGGAATCTGGATCTTCAACTTGGATGCCTAAATTTTCCTCAGAAATCACATCTTTGAATGTATTGGTTTAGACACCAGGGCTGAATTTTAATGCTCTAATGATCCTGCCAGATGATGACTGTGTTGTTTCTGTGTCATCTTTTATAGACATGAGAGATTGAGATACTCAGAACCTCCTGGTAATATGCTACTTTCCAGTTCCACAGCTTCATTTTTCTGCACTTCTAGCGTTCAGCATAAAATCATGATGGTCTGAGATGGGTTGGCAGCTGTCCCTATCAGTTATTTAGGGGTGTTTTTTTTAATTTTGCATTCCACAGAGTCAAATTCAAACATGCTGTAAGAAACTCTACAGCAATTGCTTATCTCAGGGATAAACTTGTCTCCATGTTATATGCTTATGATGTTATTGAAGGCCCTTTGGCCCCCAAATTAAATTATTAATGGAAAATTCTTTGTCATTTGTTTCTCAATGTCACATGAATGTAAAAGTATTTTTCAGTGCTGCTTCATGGAGAAGACATTCTGCTTTTGCGTTTAACTTCACCTATTCTGAAAGAGGTGCTAACCTATTATTACTTTCCATCCTTAACTAAATACTGTAGTTCCCTGTCTAAGATTAATCCATTGCAGCTGCTAGTAATGAAAGCTCTGCTAACACCCCAAAGTCTTGCTTCTTTTTTTTTTTGCAAAAATCATAGGCTAATATTTAGAGGCTTGTGCCAGTCTCATGTAAGTTAACGAGTATAAATCCACTCTGGCATCATATGGCTTCTGTCTTCCATGGCTGCCTTCCAAAAGCTCGAAACTCCAACCTAATGTGTCACTTCAGTATGGACAACATACCAAACAATTTGTTAGTGGAAAAACATCCCATTTCCTAAGCATTTTGGATGCTCTGTATTAATCTAGTGTAGACCTGGAGCAATCACTATACTGTGTTTAGGCTTCCTGAACTTTACTATGGAGAGAATTTTTCCAAGGGTGACTGTAAGAGCTATAGTATTTTGGGTGGAAGGTCTATGCTCAGGAACAAGAGAAGCATTGCTTTGCTGTGATTCAGTGGGTGAAAGCCACTGTGAAAGGTAGCTCACCACCTCATTTGTGGTGAGGAAAGCCCAGACCCATAAGGAGTGGTGTGGCATAGAGATTTTGCTGTTAATTCCCTGTGTCCTTTCTGCTCTCATGTTAGGGGACAGCAGAGCTATGACCTCTTGATATGGTCCATGCTGGCAGTAATGCATGGAAGGGTTGAATGGATTTTTTCTCTTTACATGCCTGGGGAAAGTGAAAACCTGGTGCAAATGATGTTTGGTCTTTTTCCAGGCTCAGATTCATAAAGACAAAAATGTGGCTGGAAGCCACTTTTATTTGCTCTCTCCACCCAAACTGTACTTTTATTGCTGAGCCTCCGGAAGGCACAATACAGCACCTGACCGCTTCTCTGCTCTCAGATGCCTCTCAAGGAGAAAACAAGTTGTTTGCCATTTTCTTCCCTTGTCAGATCAAGCCAATACACATACTCAATATACCTATCTTGAGAAGTTTTCTTTATTGATGACTCTCACTTTCTCTGCAAACAATATATTTTCTGCCGTATCCGTCCAGGTAAATAGGGTTCACTCTGGAAATAGAAGGAGCAGAACCATATGGGAGAGTATAAAAATGAACTGACCTGAACTACAGTTCTGAAAACACTGTAAATTGTTTCCATTCCTTGACAAAGTGTTCACACTGGGTAGGAACACCTTTGTTGCTGTGACTCGTCCTCTAATTGTCTGGCACCTTCCAGGGAATAGTTCTCCTTGTTTGCTAAATTATGACACAGAGAGATGATTTGCCAGCTTGATATGGTCTTTTCTGCGTTGACAAGACTTTTTCATTGCATTTCAATAGAATCCAATACAAGAAAAAGCTCAAAGTTTGCTCAACTTTTTTTAATGTTTATACAACATCTGTTTTCAGTGGTATTTGCACCAGTGGTAGTGGAGAGATGCCCCAGATTCATTGGACTCTGCAGCATGACTCTACATATATGTTGCTTGTTTGATACAAATTGTTTCAGGGATTCATGGTGTAGAGTTTTCTGCACCAACTTTTGCTTGTCCAGGCAGCTCTGAAGTAATTTGGCACCCCTTCCATGCACGTATATTTTAAGAAGTCATAAGCCTATTGCATATACAATAGCTGTGTAGTATAAATATTATACATCTATATGATAAGTCTCTTCAGCACTGCCCCTTCAGAAAATTGTCATTCAGGAACATAGGTACACTCAGAAAAATTCTGTTAGCATATATAATTTACCATGAAAAATAGTGGTCCCACATTAAAAAAAAGTGTGTAGTATATTCCAAGCTTGTTGCTCTCATCTAGTGTTTTTATTACTCTGTAGAAAATATTTGTTTTTTGCTATTTGGAATGGCAATAACAGGAATTATGTCTCCTTCACTAAGCAAGCTTTTTTAATATAAATAGGATTTGTATATGCTAATTAATAATGCATTGTATCTACACTGGCTACTGGATACTGTAACCCTTGAAAGGAAAGGATGCACATAGGCTGGTCACTTCAAATCCAAGCTTGTCAGGTATTCTCTGTGCACCAGAGTAATGCTGCCTTTTGAAGAACGTGTCTTCATTATGCAGTTCAAGATGGCCAACACCCAGGCCTGATATTCTGCTTCTGACCTTGTAAAAATCATTTGCTGTTCTGAAAGCAGGAACACCTCATGATAAAACCATATTAGGCGATAATGACATTTTGCCAGATTGTGCTGAGAATTGCTCTGAGAGGGAGGAAGACGTTTCCATTGATTGTTCATCAATCTCCAGATTGTCTTCAAGTGATAAACAGCTCAGGATTTCAGCCCTGCATATCCATGGTGTGAACATACCCCAAAACCATGGGAGAGTGGGGGATGTGGCGAGGCAGAAAGGATGAGCCCCAGCCATGCAGACCCACACACAGCATGACAGGCAGAGGACAGAGGGCAGCCTTCAGCTTTGTGTCCTGAGCAGCAGCATTGTCAGTGTTTGGCTCTGCCAAGCCATTTGCGCTGGTTTCCAGCGCAGGAAGAGGAGGTTGATAGTGATACTATTTACAATTCATTATGACAAGATTGCAGAAGATTGTTGAAGACAGGAACCACTGACCTCCCATTTCTCTTTCATCTGTAGGAGTACATTCATAAATGATAGCCCACTTTAAGGACACTGGAGTGGAGAATTATACTGGGCTGCTTCTTCTACAATCTTCTTTACCTTTTGGGTTAGCAACTTCACTAATTGGCACTTGACAGCACTTCCAGATACTCCTTGTGAATCTCATAGTGTGACTGATGGTTGATTACATAAAGAGAATTGTCTGTTCTATTTTAGTCTGTCAAAAACTAGATGCTGCATAGCATGTACCACATCTGGCAATTGATAGCACCATGTTTGTTAAGGTTATCTGATTGGAAGAGCTGCAAGCAATGAATAAGGCAGCAAAGCTGCATGTGATAACCTCCCCACAGGGAAACTGCATGGCCTGACAGTTAGCTTCATGCTTGCCATTTCAGTATTCTGCATTTTTAAAGTGCAATCGGGAGCTAAAGAAATGCTCCCTATTTTCTGAATGCACTTGCAGAAAAAGACAGCCTTTAATGTGCTTAACAGATTCTTTTTTTGTACTGCTGAATTTTTCAAAACAATTTTTCACATCCTAAAACAGTAGGAATTATTTTGATGCCTGAAAGCATTTGAGGGAATAATTCATTTTGCAGTAGAACTGCTGCAACTTTTCTCTTGATGATCAAAGAAGAATAATTGAAGTTTCATACCCTTTGTTATTACATTTCTAAACCATAGCTCTTTCTATATATTTTATAAACCAGTCTTTTCAAATGCTTGTTCAATACGGGAGAGTTAGTAACCCTACTTTTCTAATTTTCTCAAGACATGTAGGCTGGTATATACAAAGAAGAAATTGCTATCAGCCCTAATGAATAAAAACTGTTTCAGTGTGCTTAGCAATGTGCACCTTCTTTGGCTCATTTTACATAGTTTCCTCTGGTGTGGACATCATGCTAGTTAACAGCATCTTCAACAGAAAACAAAAAGCTGTACTAGTGCATGCAGTGGACTGGATAGCTCTGACCTGCCACTGAGTGATGGATGTTCTCACAGCAGCTGGGGAAAATAGCATAACAGAGAGAAATATTAGTGTTGCATTGCATATTTCTGGGCAATATTGGCTTTGAATCTCAAATGCCCTAACACTTGCATGCATTTCAGCACCAGGTCCCTATGAGTGCATTACATAAATCTGAATTCTGGGCAGCACAATGCAGACTTGCAAACCCTTCTTCTCTGAACTCTATTATTTATAAGATTAAAACCCCCGAGGTTTCAAATGGCAGGTTTATTGTCAAGTACAATGTACTTTTCATTCTGAATGGACAAAAGCCTTTGAGCTTACCTGAGTCTGCCTGGCTGTCCTCAGTTGCTACCACGTGTATTACTGGAGGCCAGTCTTTTCTCCAGGGGTGTGAGACAAGCATCCCGTAGGGCCCTCCACCCAGACCACTGATACATGTAGGAGAACTCTTCCTTTGCAAGCACTGGGTGCATGGCCTCCATCCAGAGCTGCCTTAGATTTAGGAGCACTCAGAAAATGTAGAAAACAGATGCCCACTTGGTTCAGATTCTGAATTTCTTCGCACTACACTCAAAAACAGATTTTGAACCTCATAGATGTGTTCATTCTTAACAGCCATTCAATGAATATGGCATGGGATGGCCACAAAGTATTTGCTTTGTGGTTTTCTATTGTTTGATATTCAAAGGATGTGGTGAGTCTTTAATGTCATAAATAGAAAAAAGAATATAAATAGTAGATTTCAGAAAGGCTTTTTAAATCTTGCTGGTCCAGATCTCACAACTCCTCATGCAAGTATAGTTCCAGATTTCCTAGCAAAATAAACATTTAGACTGGGGTCAGGTATAATCAGAAGTTAAGGTTTTATAACTTTTTAAATAGAGAAGGCACCAGAGGCTCCTAGGATGGCCATTAATAATCATATTATGAGGCATTTCATCTGGGGCATTTTAAAGAACCATGGTTGGTTTTCCAAAGTGTCAAATGTCTTTCAGATGTGCTGGTGTTAATGAAACATATTCATCAATCTTTAGGGTGGGAGGTTTTTACAGCTGCTTGCCATTGCTACATATGCACATAAAAATCTCCTCTCTTCTTCTCAAATCACAGGCAAGGGAAAAAAAGAAATATTTTTTTTAACTAGAAAAAAGAGATATGTTCACTTCTTTGACTTGTACTGCTCCAGCGAGTGATCTCAAAAAATTGCTGACCACCCTGCTTGCCACATTGGGGTTTTTTATGCCAAGACTTTTAGTACTAATGAAGGCACACAAATAGAAACCAGTTGAAGTTTTGTAAGATCTAGGTAACTCTTTGTTAGTTTTTGTAACAAAGATAAGAGCTTTTGGACTTTGGACATAAGAATGAAATAAGTAAATAATGGTTAATATAAGAAAGGGCATGCAGTTCTTGTTTAATGGATTAATAAGAGCAGTTAACCTTGTAGTGCATTAACATTTTAGAACTGAAATGTTTGTAAGCGAGTTAGTTTTACATAAAGTGTCCTTGTAAAGGTCAAAGTCAAACTGTATTTTAAAAGAAACTTTAAGCTCAAAAGTTTGTATTTGCTGACATTGTCTGTCCAGTAATGGCCTAAATTTAATACTAGAAAAAAATGTGTGGTATGAGATACATAGTTGATCAATACAATTTGCAAGTCCTTATCTAAATTGTACTGTGTAGTACTTCCAGAAATTTATTCCAGAATTAGGGGAGGAATTCTAATCTAATTTTTTTTTTTTGTGCTTCCCAGTCACAGGTATTTTGAGCCAGGTGTATGATGATTATGTCAACTGACCACTGGAATCTCTATGTTACTTACCAGTAGCCACAATCATGCTGATTTTAACATTCAAGCACACAGCATGTCCTAAGTGAATTTTGGTCACTTCAATGAGACTGTTCACAAGGAAAAAGTAATTAAAAGAACTGTCTGTGTTTATTGAATAACCAAGACCTTGATATAGCTATGGTTTACAGATGATTTGTATGGGCAGAGGGGAAACAATGCATGACTCCGATGCTGAATCAGAGACTGTTCTGAGAATTTGTCCTCAGAAGTTTGGCTTGAAAAAAGAGTTTTTAGAGGTAATGAGCATTGATGTAGTGATTTTAGAGAGTGAGCATTGCAGGGAGATAACCATGGATGTGCTTTGTTTTTATAAGCAATGGTTTGGGT
>VYZP01085009.1:0-14479 GCA_013400635.1 Hypocryptadius cinnamomeus | reverse complement strand
TCCTTCCTTCCTTCCTTCCTCCCTCCCTCCCAGGTTTTTTATTTGGTTAATGTTTATTGTGGATGTTGATGATTTCTAAAAATGTGAGGTAACTACAACAGTTGTTCTGGAAGTGGAAAGAAAAGTGAGTCTGTAGCTCTGTCCTTGCTTCGGTGTGTATTTCCAATTGTATTGCAGATTGTTTGAACAGGGATCAATGTCCAGAAAACATTGCAACCAGTGTTTCTAAAGAAGGAAATTGCTTCCTGAAGCAAGGCTCTATCTTGCAAGAATCCATGACTGAGCTTGATCCAGAGATGTCCTGAAAGTACACATTTTAGTTGAAATGCCTTCACTCTTCCAAAAGTCCCAGTTTTATTTTGATTTTCAAATGGAAACCTTTCCTTTAGGGAAGCATGGAATGAAAATTGGAAATTAGGTGGAGCGTCCCACATATGTTTTACCTTTTCCCCATCTCAGTCCCTGCGTTTGCAGAGTAATTATAATGAAACTGAAAGTTGACAAAAGACTTTGTATCAGTGAATGCCCCTGCAGTGATGCTCTCCTTATTTTGGGGGATGTTGAGTATAAAACTAAGGGTTCCTGAAGCCTAAACCAGAATACTTTGCCCAAGAGTAGCAGATGTACCCCAGCAGATCAATTCAAAGCCTGAACAGTGACACAGCTCTCATTTATCATGGACAAGCAGCTTCTCTTGCATGGAGTGAGATATGGGAGCTAATTACTGATGGCCTTGCAAATAGAGTCTCTCATGGTCAGTAAAACACTGATTTAAATACTCTGGGAGTCTTATCTTCCTGTGGCTGATGTAGCCAAAAAAAGGTGATTGTTAAAAGCAGAGGATAAGGTTTAATAAGACCATATTGCATTTCCTGTAAAGCCTAAAGCACGAGTTGGAAACAAATAGCAAATACATTTGGACCCCAGATCATGTTAGGGTCTGGTTTGTTCAACAGGGATGGAATCAGGAATCAGTGAATAGGTATGGAGAAAACAAAGTGAAGGAGGCAGAGCAATAGCTTGGGCCCACATGGGTAGAATTTAATTGTCCTGTTTTTTGATGTGGCACTGACATTCTGTGAAGGCATTTTACAGACTGATCTAAAGACAAATATTCAGTACTCCAGTCTAAATAAACCAGTTTCAGACAAAGAATTTGCCTGCAGTGATTCCTGCAGATGCTGGAGTTAACAAGTGCTTCAGTGGCTCCCTGGTGAGTTTTTGCATGTTATTTTGGTGGTGAAAAGAACTGAGGTCACCTCATTTGCTTTGTGGGCCAGCACTATGAAATGTCTGAGATCAAGGCTCTGCAACAGCCCATCAAGAAGCTTTTAATGAGAAGTAAATCCTTGTCAGAAGCTGTGTCTCTCAGTGACCCAGTGCCATTCACAGCTGAAGCATGTTCTAATCTTTGAGCCCTTCTGGAGACATTTGCAGGGAGTGCCCTTTACCCCTAGTCAGAGGGAAGAGGAGGTTGTTGTCTGTCTGCAGAGGGGGAGCAGAGACAGAAAGGATGATCCCACATTTTCTGAAGGAAAAATATGGGTAAACATGAAATAGATTTATAACTGAATGATCCAGTTCTGCTCATGTCCCCTCTAAAGCATAAGGCCCCAGATATGATTGTTTTTCAATTATCATCAAAACCAGTGTGAGCTCCCCTTGTTCAAATCCAACCACAATTAAAAGAACAACTGTAGAGAGAAGGATAGAGATGCAGATTGGATTCTGAGTGACTGTTAAATGCCCTCAAGCAGAATCACAGAGAAAGATCTCAGAGATTGAAGGGTATCTGAAGAGATTTCAGTTCCTGCTGTGTTTCTGAGGAGATCCATGCCAAGCACTGTGACCAGGAGGGAGAGCCATCCATCTGCATTCAGTACTGGAAGGAGAAGGGGCTGGAGGTTTCTCATTACAGTAAAAGTAGAAATTTAAATTATGACAGAAGGGAAAGCAATCCATCTGCAGAGGTATCTACCAATTTGTTGTGTTTCTGACTGGCAGCATCTCCAAACGCAGGAGCACAAAGAATCTTGTAAGAGAACACAACATTTCTGTTGTTTAATGGTCTTTGATTACTCCCAGAGTCAGCATGTCAGAGTGTTTTCCTGGGACTCCAACCCTGCAGAGTGGAACAAATAAGAAGGAGAGAGCAGTACAAGAGCCTGATGGCAGAAGAGCCAGGCAATCTCCCCTGCTCTCTGAGACAGGGGCTGTGGGGCAGCACTGAAATATTTGTGCAATGACTGGGAAAAGATGATGACATTTTGCTCCAAAACATGAAATAAAATCTCTTCTGCTGCATCTTTTTCATTGCATTTTAGCACTGAGCCAGTGACAGGGTCTGGGGGTGCTGGCTGGATTTCTTCTCTGGATTCTGGTGCTACAATATTCAGTTACATAAATTGAAGCAGCTGTTTACTTTGGTAGGGCTTCTCTCACCAGATAATTTAATAGTAACACTTGATTCACTCTCACTAAAACAATCTTTTTTCTTTGTTTCACTTTTCATAAACTTTACTTCTAGTCCATGAAGTGCATTTCTGCTATGAGCCCATTACTGGCTGTTACTTTGACCTGAAAATTCTTAATTAGGAGAGCAAACAAAACAACTGCCTGGCCTGCATCCCATGGTGCTTTATTAGGAAATAAAGCTCAGCGTCTCGAGAAGACAATGAGGCTGAGGGCAATGTCAATAGGCATTCTCACTCTGAAATAAAATTTCAAGTAGAAAAACACTTATTTGTGGAATTATCTATGCCCAGATTGCAAAGTAATTGCAGGATTGCATGCTGGGAATAAATACATATTGAATTGATGAAAATTGATAAAAAATTACCTGCCAAGGTACTGGCACTGTGACATTCAAAATCAAAACAAGCTGTTTGACAAAAGATTACATGTATTTTCTTCCATTCTGTTTTCAGCTCATTAAATGTTTCCTGGGCAGTAGATTTGTTTATAAAAAACAAGCGAGAACTATTATAAAGTGACTTTATCTGAATATATGGAGGATGTTTTGATATTTGCTACACAGAACATTTTTTCAGGACATATTTAATATATCCAGGCTTACTCAAACATAATGCACAATTTTCCATGTTCATAGTCCAATATAATCCCACCACTCCAGCCATGCAAAATGCACCTTTCTGCCTCTCACTGCATTTCCATTCCAGTGCTGCTCAGGGAAAGGCCAGGACTTTTCCTGGACCTCTTCCAAGTAAAGAGGCTGTGGAGCATCATAATTCTCAGTTTATCTCCACAGATAAAGCCCTGTGCTGGCAAGTGCTGAAATTCTCTTTATTCCATCAGTTATGCCAGATTTGGAGCAGGATAATGGCCAAGTCATACCCTAACTCACTGAATTCCATAATCCTGGGGGATCTCTGGTAATAAGAGGATTAATTGTGAGAGCTGACAAGTTGATGTGTGGCTCATCACACACGATTTCCACTCCAAGGAGAAGCAATATCACTGTCACTTCAATCTGGCAGCTCTCTCTGCAATTCCAATAAAGCAGGGGCTTTCTCTTCCCAAAGGAAAGAAAACCAAAGGAAAATTAAACTGGTCTTGGTCAGCAGCATTTTGGTTATTATTTACTTATTATTCATTATTGTAGTGGTATTGTTATTTATGGCCTTGGGAAGTTTTGTTATGTAAGAGAGACCTGAGGTGTTCTGAGCATTGTAGGTTTAGGTGCTCCTAGGCTTTGGAATTTTTCATTCGAGTGTCAGGTACCATCAAAGCCCTCATCAGAAATTCGGGAATATCAGTTCCTTCATCCCTGTGGTTAATTAGCAATGTACCTTAAATCAATAACTGATGTTCATTTTGCCTAGGAACTTCTCATAATAAATAAACAGATTAGAACCCCAAGAATTAAATATATATCATGGGTCAAAATAACCCCAGGACAAAACAGAGCAGGCAGGAAAATATTCTTATCTCCAACTAGACTTCACTCCAGCTTCTGAGTGTACTCCTCCCACAAGGAACAGTCCAGTGACTGATTTCTGACCAAACTCCCATTAAAGCCAGGGATAAACCGAGATTGCTTGCCTTTAGGGAAAAGTTTCCAGATTTTCAAGTTACACTTAAACAGCAAGAGAAGGGAAAAAGAGAGACAATAAAAAATGCAGTTCTGTTCTACAAAATAAATAACTGAATCTGGTCTGTTTGGGGAATTTCTTGAGTCATTTTGGACACTGCTCCCAGAGATGCGCAGGGTGGGATTGTTTGGTGTCTGTGCAGGGCAGGGGCTGGGCTGGGCGATCCTTGGGGGTCCCTTCCCCCTCAGGATATTCCATGAGTCTCTGATAAGTCTGGAAGCAGCTGAACTGATTGATCCCAGGATTGAAGTGTTGATTGGCTCTGGCTGGAATGGAGGCTGTTGCATTGATCCAAGATGGTGAAGTGGAAATTGATACAGAGCCTGTGCTGGGTGGGAATTGATAAAACTCCTCTGGAGCGTTTGACCTTGGAGGCTGAGTCAGCTCTGTTCTCCTGTTGTTGTAATTTCCCATCAATCTATTGATAGGGATTGTAATTGGAGTATTTAACGCCAGAGTGCAGCTTGTGCTTTGCCCACAACCCTCATCTTTTCCAGCAGTGAAGCAGGGAGTTCCACAGTGAAAGCAGGGAGTTCCACAGCTCTCACTAGGTTCCTTTGTGTATCTTGGCCGTGGCAGGTGCCTGCCAGCCTCTGAAGGTGGCTGAAGTTGTGTCTGTAACCTGTTCTGTCCACTCCCTTCTCAAGGCTTAGTAAGAAAGGTTCTGAGCAGCTGCTCACAGCTCTTTGATCAATTACCTGATCAGGCTCCAATTCAGCTTTTATTATGTCCTGTAACACTCAATGTGCCACCAGAAACATAAAAATTGCTATAAATCCTTTGTGTGAAAGCATGAAATCCTATCCCTCTGATACACACAGATGCAGCTCCTGGCTTTTCGGGAAGTTCTGCTTCATTACAGTTTGTTAATTAGCAAGAACTCTGCATATGATGCTTTCTCTGTTTTGGTTTAGAAGCAATAAAATAAAATTCAGAAATTAAATTCAGAATTCAGATGGTATCTGAAGCGTGTTCCTCACCATTAGGATTTTAAAATCCCATCAGCATTTAACCTTTCTGAGAAACACTCCCTGAAACTCCTGAGAAACTGATCTCTAAAGAGCAGATTTTATAAAATATTCCAAATTTATGAAAAAGAGATGGGGGCACATCAGAGGAATAAAAAGACAGGCCGGAAAAAGGGATGTTAGAGATTGAAATTCATTCATATGTGTCCATATTCATCCATATGCTATCTTGATATTATCATTATAATAAATAAGTAATAAATAACCCTGCAAGTGTTTCACTGTTTACAGCAGAGACTTGTGTGTACTCCCAAGCCATTAAGATGGAAAATCTCACAGCAAATTCGTTGCATTAATGCTTTTCCATTCTTATGTTACTTGAGTGTGTATCAAAGTCTTGCTGTTTCCATGAATTCCAAATGCACCAGACCTGCCTGAGACATGTGGTGAGAACTCCCCAGCATCTGAGATTAAATCCTGCAGATTCAGGGCTGGAATTCAGATTAAACAGGGAGGGGGGACACCAGTCTGTAAGTGTGATTTTAATGCAGCTTTACTTCTATCCTCTGTCTCCAATAAATTAAATGAGGCAAGGAACAATGTGTGGTGGAAAAGCTTGTAATTTAAAATTATATGGCTGACACACACGAAGGAACAATGCCATCATTTATCGTCAGCTCTCCTTGTATCTCTGACAAATTTAATCTAATGGGGGGCCTCCCAAAAATAGATTATCAAGATTGTCTGCACTTTTAAACCCATCACTTTGTTTTATGGATAAGCTCTGGGGACAAAATGGGGTGGGAGGGAGGGAGGGAGGAAGGGAGGGAGATCTCATTTCAAGGCAAACGGGCTGGGTGGGAGGCTCACAAGGTACAGGAGACTGAAACTGTAGTGAGTTCTTGTGCAGTGCACAGCTGCCCTGGCTTTGGGCACATACAATTCTTCCTTTCTCTTTGGTCAGTCTACATTTTTTTATCAGTACCAGACATATCTAAATCAATCCATGTAAATTGTCACAGACTTGTGCCTGGTTGCAAAATGCAAAACCTATCAGAAAGAAACTAAACAACAAACAAAAAGGGGGTTTTGTCAGGGTAGCAAAGCCACATATGCTTAAAAGCCCCCAAATTTGGAAGTGATTCGATACTGTGGTGTATTTAAATGACAATTATCATTAACAGTTCTTGCTATGGGTTCAGAATAGCTCCTGCTGGGTGCCACAGGCAGGGTGTGTTTGTGTCCCCAGGCACGGTGGGAGGGCCTGACCGGGCGCATCACCTTCAACAAAACCGATGGGCTCAGGAAGGACTTTGACCTGGACATCATCAGCCTCAAGGAGGAAGGCACGGAAAAGGTAAGGAGGTCTTTGGTAAAAAAACAGGACCAGAAGTTCATTTGACAAGGGCATGGTTCCTCAGCTTGAATCTCCTGTGACTGGGGTAAAAAAACCCCAGCATTCTCAAGTGATTTGAGTCAGAGTTAAAGCAGAGCTGCTAAGATTGGGTTTTTATTGTACAATGAATTTCGAGGTATGGGAGAGGAATGTGGGGCAGGCAATACTTATCTAATGGAAAGAATCATCTTAAGTGCACCTCATTTTCAATTCTTGCCACTGCAACTGTGGATGGTAAATTCATATCTAGAGATAGATAAATTTATATAGCAGTGCACAGATAAATGTGACATGAGGGAGAGAGCAAAGACGGTACTTGAGTAATAACCTCAACAAAGTGGAGATGTTGGGAATTCTCCAGGTTTCTGAGATTTATTCTCCTTCCCTGTCCTCAGCCCTCAGCCAGCGATATGGGCTGCCCTGGGGGTGGCAGCTGCGGGTGTCCCAAACCCCAGCACAGGTGGCAGCAGCTCCCGAGGCTGCTGGCCCTGGCTCTGTGTGCTGGCTCAGCTCTGGGTGGTAATTGCTGATGGGTTAATGGAGAATTTAACTGTAATTGCTCCCACACAGCTCTCCAGACAGCTTCTCTTTTCATTTTTAATGAAGCACTCTGTTTATTTTCCCCTGTACCAAGGCTGCTGGCGAGGGTTCTAATCATTTGTATAAAGTGTGGAAGAAGGTTTGTACACAGACAGGTGATGCCAAAACCCTCTGGTCTGGGTCTTCACACTCAGCCTTTGGGTTTTAATGGTGACTCTCCTATTGCAGTTTAGAGACAACAGTCTCTCTGAAAGCAGGAATTTTCCTGGTAGGATAAGTTTTTCTCCACTTGAGACACTGTAATTGCAAAGACTATAAAGATCTTTGCAGGATTCAGCTTTTTCATCAAAATCAGGGGGGTTTAATTATTATTTTACTTCTTGGGAGTTGTGCTTTTCCCATCTTTGAGTAAAGGCCCCTGCTGCAGCAAAACTAGTCCTTTTCTCCTGTGCCATCTTTCCTGATTCACCTAAAATTTACAGGGCAAAATTACGCTATTTTGGATGTGTATTGGCATCAGCTCGAAGTCTGGTTTAATGTGTAGAGATGGGGGCGTTTTTCCCCACACAAACCTCTCAGTGCTGGCAGCATTCAAGAATTATTGCCTCAAAATTTGGATGAGTGTGTTATTAGCTCCTTACAGAAAATAATAGAGATGATTAAGTGGATGCTGTCATTCACTAACATATGGAAATTGGGACTAAGCTTGTTTATAAAAGATGTAAATTACCCCAGGAATCTCATCCCTCTTTGAACGTAAGGTGCTTAATACACAAAAGTGGGATTTGGAGACCAGCTCCACGCACTGCTCCCCACAGGACTTACAACCCCTGGTTGCTGTTCTATGAGAAGATAAAAACTGCATCCACCGAGTCTGAAGTGTTCTGCAGTCATGAGACAGAAACTTTTTGTAGTGCTTAGAATTGTATTTTGCCCATGGCTCACACAGATCTCATTATTCCACACCCCTCCCTCTTGCGCAGTGTAGAAAGGTTTTGGGTTTGTGCTGTTTTTGTGAGAATAGACCAGTGTAAAACACCCTCCACAAGCCTTTCTGTGTTCTCATGGAGCACATGCGTCCTTAATAACCCGGTTTAATCTCCATCAGATCAGGCTGAGGCACCAAGGCCCTCTCCCCTCCTTCCTGGGGGGTAGATCATCCCCTGACACGCAGAAGCAATCTCCCTTTGGACTGCAGGCATCTCGTGTTCTGCTGAACTGATTTAAACCAAATTACAGTTGGTTCAGAGCACGGGCTCACTGGGAAGGGCACATGGCACCTCTCACACTTGTCACTAAACTGCAAAACATCCCCTGAACTCCCCCAGTGATGTCCTACCTCGGTCTGATCCTTCCTCCTCCCTCGTGCCCCTCCAGCCAGGGCTGTCCTGCGGTGCTGTCCCTTTGCCCGGACGTGCAGTGCTCTCCTGATGTGTTCTGTGTGCTCTGTGACTGTGCTGCTCCCTGGTCTCATGGTTGTCCTCCTCTTTCCCTGCTGCCAGCCGAAAAACACATTCCAAGTCAGTAACAGTGAGCAGAAGGGCTCATACACCCTGGTGCAAATCCAAGGACGCTGGATATTTACTGTATTCCTGCCTCAGGCTGCCATAATAGCCAACGTTTTATCTCCTTTGTAAATTTGTGCACTTTCCAGATCAGCTTCCCAACCTGATCTAGTTTTGGAAACAAAGGGAATGACTGACAAATGCTTGACATAAACATGGTTTTTTTAATGGCATGGGTGTCCCCCATTAAGAATTTGGAAAAAAAAGTTTATGAGGGGCCAAAGCAGTGGCACCTGGGAACACAAACCCCAAGTTTGCTTGAAATGGTTGTGCTCTCCACAATGCTAGTAAAAATAAAACTGTCTGAGCAACATCCTCGCCTGGAGCTCCTCACATCAGCTCTCAGCCAGGCTAGGCATGAAAATCCAAAGGGCAAAAACACTGGAGATGCTTCCAGCCTGCATTTAAGTTGGGTAAATATTGATGTGAAGAAATAACATGGTTATAATTTCTGCCCCCACAGCATAGATCCAAATCCTCTGAAATGACAAATATCTTCCCTGGAGGCTTTGGATTGGGCAGTAAATACTGGAAGGTTTCACTGTCTCCAGGGCTGGAAAGGAATTTGCCTTTGGCCACTGATGTTTGCTGAGCAAATACTGCTCGGGGTGTGAAATGTACCACCTGGATAGCTCAGGCACATCCAGGAGTCCAGGAATGACAGAATAATCTTTGCTAAACCTGCTGAAGGCACAGGGCAAGCAAAAGGCCGGTGCATCCATCAGTCAGTTCCAATGTAGCCATTCAGGCTTTTAACCTGTTCTATCAGAAGAGAGAAGTCTTGCCACATGTCTCAACTCCACCATCGACACATTTTTTTAAAAACCCCATAAAAACAGACATTTTACTCTTTTATTTTGGCTGGGAACAAAGCCAGCATGTTCCACTTTAGTGGCCAGCTGGCCAGCCCAGCACTGCACTGCCAAGCCTCATACTCTCAGTGCTCCTGGGTTTGCATTTGTGCATTTTGCAGTCATTGCCTGGGGTTTCTGAATCAGCCCGTGGTGCTGCTGCTGTGTTTCTCTGAGCTGCTGCCCTCTTCTAGCAGTAGGTCCCTTCCTGAGTGACCCCTGAGACTAGCACTCTGGGGCTTTAGGGGATTAGGGCAGCCTCTCACCCACTCTCCTCTGTGCAGATTGGGGTCTGGAACTCCTACAGTGGCCTTAACATGACAGACAGCAACAAGGACCGGTCCACCAACATCACGGACTCCTTGGCCAACCGCACGCTCATCGTCACCACCATTCTGGTAAGGCTGCCCGAGCCCGAGGTGTAGGCTCAGGCTCCACACACACACGCATGAGATTGACTCCAAAACACACCGTGCCACTGGAAGACTCCCAGAACCTCTGCCTCCAAAACTGTTTCCCCTTCTCCAGCGTTTCAGATGAACCCTGCACACTTTTCCTCCCAGAAGAAGGAACACGCACAAACACTCAGCTTTGCGGTCACTGCTCATACATCCTTTGTTTTACCGGAAATGAGACAAAGAGGGCTGAAGGGGAGTGGTAAACAGCAGACAGACAGATTGAGTCATTGTGCTTACTGTGAGGAATGGAAAAGGTGTAACTGGGTATTTGGGAGCTGCTCTGCCTTGTGCTCTCCACATGCCCAGTAATGCCACTTTGTTTTCAATTGCTCTGCCTAGTTCCTCAGGAGGAGGGAGAGAGCTCAAAGGCACCTTCTACACTACGTGTCTACTGCCAGAGGTGTTTTGCCACATGAAACTACTTGCCCAGATCTTCTTCTATCCAAAATCTTGGAAAGCAAAAGGAAAGCAAAAACATACTTTGCAATCTGCCTTTGCTGTTCTCCATCCCCTCTTTGCTCCATTTGAAGATTTTTCTCAGTAAAGATTTATTTTTCACATAATATAAAATGTTAGCTTCCCCTTATGTTTTTTTTCTGTTATTTAGGATCCTCTCTCCTTCAGTATCTCTTCCTGTCCCTTGGAGTGGGACAATGTGGGATCTAGACCCTGGGTCTGAGTTTGGAGCTGCTGGGCACAACTGGAATTAAAGCTCCTGGGAGCCACAAATGGTCCATTCCACTGAAAATTAGGGGCCTTATGTTTATCACTAATTCATTCAGTGAGTTTGTAACACACCTAGAACGGCTTTTAATGCACACAGTAAATTGCTGGTTTCCATGTACTTGCAATCCCTTTGGAAAATATTAGCAGCATGTAGAGAAAGTGATCTAATCCGAGCCAAGGCTCACATCTCTCACTGCCTGTCTGCTGTGTTTTCCTGCAGGAAGATCCCTATGTGATGTACAAGAAGTCTGACAAGCCCTTGTATGGCAATGACAGGTTCGAGGGATACTGCCTGGACCTGCTAAAGGAGCTGTCAAACATTCTAGGCTTCATCTATGAGGTCAAACTCGTTTCTGACGGCAAATACGGAGCCCAGAATGACAAGGGAGAGTGGAATGGGATGGTCAAGGAACTCATAGATCATGTAAGACTGAACCCTTCTTCTCTCTCTGTTCTCCTTTCGCCTGGGGTATTTTGACTCTGGAATCTTTGCTGTGGTTTTCGCCTCCTAGAGCCACTGCTGTGTCTGTTTTGCCACCCATCAGAGTAGGAACGTCTGAATGAGCAGTTTGCAGGTGATGGGGGGAAATGTCCATCAGTGGCCATGTCCCAAATGTCTCCCTGCCTTTTAAAAAGAGGAAATTGAATGTCACACCTCCCCCTGCCCAACAAAATATCCTAGAAATGCTAAATTTTGTTGAATTTGAGCCAAGGTTGGTTTATTTTTTAATACTCAAGAAAGAAATGGAGGGAATTGCAGTGGGTTTGCTGGACATGAAGATGAATGTTTTCCCTTTTGTGTTTCCAGAAAGCTGACCTGGCTGTTGCTCCTCTCACCATTACCTATGTCAGAGAGAAAGTGATTGACTTCTCCAAGCCCTTCATGACACTGGGAATCAGCATCTTGTACCGGAAGCCCAACGGGACCAACCCTGGCGTTTTCTCCTTTTTAAACCCTCTCTCTCCAGATATTTGGATGTATGTTCTCCTGGCCTGCCTTGGAGTCAGCTGTGTCCTCTTTGTCATTGCCAGGTAAGGCCAGGACAGAGTTTTGGATGCAGCCACAGCCTCCCCCCTCACAGGTGTTGGATGGGCTCTGGAGTACTGTCCTAAGGGGGTTATCCAGTCCTAAATCTTTCTGCAAAGTCTTGGTATTTTCTCATCAACACTGCTTTTCTGTATTGCACTGAGGTTTTGCTTTCTTTAAGGGCTGTTCCAAGCAAAATATCCAATGGGATGCATCAGGAGGCACCACCCCAGCAGACGTGCTGAAAAGCAGTTTGCTATTTGTAGGCAGTTCCCTTTTCCCCTCACAGTGCACACAGATCACAGGAAAAAGACCCAAAAGGTGAACCTAGTTTTGCTGGAGGTCCAGCCCCAGAGGTCTCTTCCACCCGAAATGGTTCTGAGCATTAGAGGAGGAGAGGCCATGGGTTAACCTCCCAGGGGTGGCCTGAGGTGAAAGAGGAGTTTATCCCTGCCCAGCAGCTGTGGGGCTGTGTGCAGTTACTCACCACTTCCCACAGGCTCCTGCAGTGCCTCACTGCACCATAAATAAAAACTCCACTGTACACAATCCATGATCTCAGTCATGACTAATCTTAAATCTGCTCCTCTCTGGCAGATTGACTTTTCTGCCCTTGTGTGCCAAGACTGAAAACATCCCCCAGCCCTCTCCACCTCAGAACAGGGGAAGGGAACACAAATGCTTTCTTTGAGCTGATGCCTGAAAGCAGTGCCTAGTTAGATTCAGCTGCGTGGACTGAAGAAGTGAAATTGTGCTCATGTTAATTTAAATTTATACATTTTAAGCTAAGCTGCTCTTGAAACCCACATCAAGACCTGCCCATGTCTCCAAACACACCGAGATTTCTGTAAGATTTTCAAAGTGTTTCAGCAAATATTGGTTGCTTTTAATAACCCCAGAAACCATCCACTTCTTAGCACTGTCACAGTAAATTACATGGCTACCCACATTTTGACATCAGTTCCTGGAAAACAAATACTTGGGAATAATTTGCACAGACTGGTATAATCCTCCTGTCATTTCTTTCAACTTTTCAGCAGCTGAATAATTTCTCATTTGTCTCTGAGCGTTACATAGCCCTGTCATTGTTACATTAATTTTTAAACTCAAACACTGAAGTTTTTATCACTGTGAAGGGTTGCAGACTGGCAAAGCTCTGCTCCAAGTACACTGCCAGTGGATGAACAAGGTGTTTCCTGCCAAAATTTTCCTTTCTGCTAATGCCATCTCAGCTATGCTGTTACATCAGTGAAGGTAGAGCCAAGTAGCTGAGTCAATAATGTCACACAGACCCTGTGGAAAAAGGTGCTTGGGTGACCTTGAGCATCTCACCTTTATCAGAAACCTCAGCACAGCTGCTGCTGAAGAGGGAGAAAACCAGGGGGGAAAAGGCCAGGAAAACAGAAGGTGCAAGCAGTGAATTCTGCTGAACTGTAAACCAGAGCTCAGCCCAGCAACAGAAACACAAGAAGAAAATCAGCTTTTGTTTTGAGGTGTAAAAGAGACGTACACCCTACTAACACACTGAAATATGTAACCAGGGCTAGAAAAACCTTCCCAGTCTGGAAGACAAGGCTGTGCTGCCAGAATTTCATGGCCCTTTTGCTCTTTCTGTGATGGAGACATTTGTTTCCAGCTCGCTGAATGTGGTGGTTTTCTGAAACCCTGCAAAATTCCAGCCTTGGGCTTCCCAGGCAGGCCAGGCAGAGGGATTTATTCTTCTTCCTGCCCTGTGTGAACACTGTGGGGGGAACTCTTCACTCCTAGGGCTGTTGGAAACCTACTGGGGATCTCTTGTGAAGGATGTGTTTCCCTCTGTGTGCATGAACTGAGTCTGGTCACTCCACAACACCTGCTTCCATTATTACAGCAGAAATCTGAAACATCTAACTTGGGAATTGCTTTTCTTTTGACGGGTACATGCAGAACTGTTGTAACTTGAACCTGAAAACTTTGTCTTTTGTCATGATTTTTTATATTCTTGTTCTGGGTATTGTGCAGCTGATGGCATCCTAAGCTACATCCTCTCCCAATTAACAGGTTCATTATTACCAGACTTCATTACTTCAGCCAAGCAAGGCACTCCGCTTGCAACCATGCATAAATTCAATGCTTAATTATATTGTTGCAACAGTAATTAGAATGTGTTGGGTGAGGCTGTCAATTAAAGCTGCATCCACACGTTCCACGAGGAAGCCACGCGGCACTGGGGAGCCCGAGCGGGCACCCTGAGGAGGAGCAGTCCTCGGGGTGCTCCTGCTGGGTGTGTGCTTAGCCCAGAGCTCTTCCAGGGATCCCTGTGCAGCTCGCTCCCCACAGTGCCCATCCCGTGTCCCTGTGGCCTGGGGAGCTGCCTCCCAAAGCTGGGGAGAGCAGGGTGCTCCGAATGCCCAGCCTGTGGGGCTGGTCCTGTATGGCACCTGCTCCAGATGGGGACTCCATGGTCCTGGTGGGTCCCTGCCAGCTCAGAACATCCCGTGATTCTGGGAATGCTGGGCAGCTGCTGCTGCAGGGAGAGCACGTCCAGCACACACTGACAATGAGTGCTGCTGCCCTGACAGGGCTGCTGCTCCCTCCTTATTCCCAAAGTGCACCCCAGGAGCAGCCCCGGGGCTCCCAGCAGTGCCCTGTGAGTGGGGCAGGGAGCACTGGGGCTGTGGCAGGGAGGAGAGGAGAGGAGCAGCAGCCCCGTGCCAGGCCCAGCAGCGTGCCATCCATCACTCCACAGCTGATGCACTGCTGGCACAGGGTGGTGCCAATGCCTGGGGATGCCCTTCGTGCCAAGTTCTCCTTTGGCACAGGTCGGTGCTGATGTCCCAGGACACCCTTCATGCCA
>VYZP01084911.1:0-22102 GCA_013400635.1 Hypocryptadius cinnamomeus | reverse complement strand
TTATATAATAGTGCCAATTGTCCAAAGACACTTAAGAAAGAGGATTTGAAGTAAGTTTTAGATGGATTACCTTGGTCCAAAAAAGCTTCAACAATATAAACACCCCAAGTGTTTCAGTGTTGATAATTATTTGCCTGCACTTTTGTCAGAACAATATTTTATCAGTATAGACTGCTGCTGGTTTTATAAATTTGATCTCGAAATTTGGTAATACAAATTTCACTGAGATGTTATGTTTCTTCCATTTGTTTTTTGCCTTTCCTGTCCTGAACATTGCCATCAGGATTGGATTTATACAGGGTAATTTCCATAGTGTATGCAAAATGTTTTTATTGCAACAGTGTGCAAAAAGTCTTCTCAAGAGCAACCCACAATATTAGAAGTTTTACAAGGCCAAATTGGATGTGTTGTGCCCCTCAGAGTGCAAAGGAACAAATAAAGGGACAAAAGAAGAAATAAAGGGACAAATAGTTGAGATCAAAGAGTAAAGAAAATTCTGTAGTGAAGAGTATGAAGTGGAAAAAGTATGATAAAGAACATGTCAAATCGTACCAGCACTAGAAAGGAAATGAGAAGTCAGGTGAAGTTAGAGAGTCAGAAAAGCTATCAGCGCAGAAACAGAAGTAGTCAAAGATGGCAATTTGGCAGCACATTGCAGAAGAAAGAAGAATGTTGAAATTACTTGTAAATTGTAAATTCATCAACTGAGATTTCATTTTGTCAGGACAAAATCTTTTTCTCTACAATTATATGGAGGAAAAAGCTCCACAGCTTTCACAGCTCACGCTCCACACTTCATATTCCCAATGATTTTACACACCTTGATAAAGCAGATCTTGTACTTGAAAGACATTTTGATTTCAGCAGTGGGTTCACCATTAGTAACAGCCAAATTCCCACTAAATCTCCCATCCATTTCCCATGCTTCAGTAGCATAAAAGGAGATAAAAAGAAAACCAGGTAGAAGAATATTTGTGGACAGATGTAAAGATATGGAGATTGCTTACCAATTACTATGACTGGCAGAACAGGCTTGTCTTCAGAAAAATTAATCTATTGATGATTAAAATTGATTTAGATAGTGAGAAACAAATAAAATAAAATGACAAACATTGCAGCCTTAACTTTTCTGCTCCATTTTCCAGGGTCTACCTCACTCTTGTACTCCAATCTCACTTACTCATGTAATGTGGTAGAAAAGGAAGTGGAGAATGAGGACCATGGTCTGTACATGTCAGTTTGTTTCTCCTCTTCCTCTTCATACTTTTCATCTAAACCAGCATGGATTCTCAATGAGGCTCCTCGCCCTTCATGAAATATCCACTGTCTCCCAACTTGAGGATCTCCTCCACCTCCTGCTCTGACCTTGGTGCTCTCTCTGCTGTTTCTCCCCATTGGGTTGCCTTTTTATTTCTTTTCCTTTTTTTTTTTTTTTCTTTTTTTTTTTTTTTTTTTAATTCTCTCCTCTTGTGTCCATAATTTTTGTCATTTATTTAATATGTCTTCTCGTAGGTGACACCAGCTTGGCTGCTGGGTCCTGCCATGAATTTGCTGGAGTTTTCTGGCATCATCTGTGTGTAGCACTGGGCGGCCTTTTGTCTCTTCTTACACTTGCACAATGCCATGGGCTGATATAAGGCCACCTACACCCATCATGGCTTTACACTGTGCTTCAGTGAGGCTGCTTCCATTGGAGGCACACAAATCTGCAGGACTGAATTACTATTTTGTAAAAGAGTTTCTGCTATGTGAGGTGTGTGTGTTTTTGCAAGGTACTGTGACAGAGGTGAGAAGTCCACACCTGGAAAAGAGAGTAGCAGGAAAGGGAAAGGACCTAAATGTCAAAATCATCTACTTTTGCTCTCACAAATCTTCCATGGTATCAGTGTTTGTTCTGTAAATGATGAGTGACATGACCCAGTAGCAAAGCTTTACTTTTCAGGAGAGGGGGAGGTGGTGAACCCTGACACAGTGATACTCCTCTTAGTCATACTGCCTTTCAACCCAGGTCAGAGAGTATTTCCCGTTCAGTCTCTATTTTAAATTAGTCAGGATTCTAACTACACTTTTGACATTTCCATAAAGATTTTTTCTAAAAGAAGAACTTGACTGACTAGCTTTTACAAGGAATATTGTTAGCAAAATCATTAATAGCACTCCAAACATATTTTGCAAAAGAAAATAGGTTCTGTATTATATATTAAAAGAAAATCCAGGCAAACTCAGAACAAGGTGAAAAAAAATTGAGTCAGTAGAGGAATTCAATGGAATGATATAATTTCAATTATTATTATACCTCACTGGGAACATAAGTGAACTCTAGAAGGGAGAAATAATTTGGCATCTCTCTTGAGACTAGCCATTTCCTGGTTTCCACAGTACTGGAGTGGGAGAGGTCTTTGTGCTCCCTTGAGGAGTAGCAAGGTTGAGATCTTCCTCAGAGAGTGAAAGAAGTTGCTGTGGAAACACCTAATACCAATTCAATATAATAACAGTATATTATTTGTTATTTTGAGCAAAAACATATTTGTCATAATGATGCGATAAAAGAAAAAAAAAAAGTAAGACAGCCTCCAGGCTCTTCATGGGTAATTAGTAACGGTGAGTAAATCCAAACCTCTTTTAATACAATTCCTGAATGTGTGCTCAGCTTGGATCTTTATTTTAAAAGTTCATAACACATGACATGATATGTCATGCACTCACTTTGTAAATGTCAAGCTCTTAATGGAAAATAAGTCTTTCATTGTTTATTCAACTTATGCTGTACATCCAGCAGCACTCAGGACTAGATTTGTCCTGTCTAGTTGCAGGTTCATCACATCTAAATCAAGAGAACTGTTGCTTTAAATTTTGGTGGTCTTTTTTTTTTGTTTTTGTTTTTGTGGGGTTTTTTTCTGTTTGGTTTTTTTTTGTTTGTTTGTGGGTTGGTTTTTGTTTGTTTTGCTGTTTGGTTTTGTTTTTTGGGTTATTTTGGCCCCAAAAGCAGTAGAGAAGCTAAAAGACTGTTAACAATCAAGCAGCCTGACTGAGGGCTGAATCACCTTTTTCGCATTCAGAAGAATGCCTTTTCCTCCATTTTCATCTGTAACAAGGGCTAAGGGCTGTTTCTAACTGAATCCCATGGATAGATGGAATAACATGGGACAGTCTGCATAGTTGTGCTTATTATTTTGTCTGTCATTTCTGTTTCCTCTTGGATAGAGAAGGATGTTTTGTTTGAGCTTACTAGGATGCTTCTTCTCAGAATTTTCTAGGATTTTGGAATTAGGAAATAAGGAAATATCTCATTTTTTTCAGAAATTTTTGAGGAAAGGATGTCAGATAAGGGGCCATCCATTGATTTCACCTGATTTCTGAAAACAGATTAAAAGTGTTAGCATTCTGGGCATGAGCAAGAGGGAATGTAAATTTTCGGTTGGCTAAGTTCCCTAAAATTCTTAGGAGAATATCTGAGCCGAGGCAGAGAGAAACAGCTACTGAACAGTCTGGCAAGCAGATGTGGATAGAGAGGAAACATAACAGGGTGATGTTTGCTAGTGGCACAGTTATTATGTGTAATACCCTACTCGGAGTAAAGCATTCTTGCTCAGGGAAACCATAGTGATTCATATGTGGTTGTGAATGAGTTTCTAATAGCACTCTAAAATTCTCTGGAGTTTGTAAAGGAATTCTGGCATTGCTCATTAATAAAAACCAACACATTCCCTATGCTCCCTGCCCAGTACAAACAAAAACTGATTCTGCCATTATTAATAGAACCTATAAGAAAATTGCTTATTTGGGGTGTGTAGTAGAGCTAGTATCACAATAAAGCATAGGCAAATATAGATGAGCATTGAGCTAGGAGACTAATTTTAACAAAATATTGAATTGCATTCCTCAATAGAAAAAAAAAGAAGGTAGCCAACAGTAGAAACATTGATCAGAGATGTTCAAGACCATCAGGTCTTCCCTGCTTTGCAAGACTTATGCATTTGGCTTCAGCAGGATGAGTGTGTTTCATTTTAGGCCAAACACTTTAAATCCCAAACAATTGGAAGAAAATTTAATGTAGAAAGATCAAATCTTCATGGTTTTCAAAGAAACCTGCTCCAACAGGTCCATGCATACCTTGTCTGAGATGCCCAGAGCTGGACACAGAACTTCAAGTGGGATCTCACAAAGGCAGAGTAGAGGTAGAGAATCACCTCCTTTGCCCTTCCAGTCACGCTTTAGATGCAGCCCAAGACACAGTTGGCTTTCCTACTTGTAAGTCCACATTGCTGGCTTCAGTTTTTCATCTGCCAATATCCCCAACTCTTTCTTTGCAAGGCTGCTCAAAACCTATTTTTATTTCAGTCTGTATTGATACTGGTGATTGTTCCAACTCAGGTGCAGAACTCTGCACATAGCCTGGCTGAATTTCTTGAGGTTTAAAGGTTCACCTATGTATACCTAGTTATACACATTAAGTAAATATTTTCTGTCATAGATAATTTCAATTTATGTGCATACATTGCATAGAGGATTGACCCTGTCTGGATGCCAGGCACCCGTCAAAGGTGCTCCACCACTCCCCTCCACAAGTGGAGTGGGGAGAGAAAATATAAGGTTGAGATACTGAGTTGAGATAACGGGCAGAGGTCACACAGAGGATACTCTCACAGGCAAAACAGACTCAGCTGGGGGATTTAAATGGTTTTATTACTAACAAAGTCAGAGCAGGATAATGAAAAGTAAAAGAAATCTTAAAATACCTTCCCCCCCGCCCCCACCTTTTCAAGCTGTATCTCCTCCCCCTCAGCAGTGTAGGGAGATGGGAAGTGGGGGTTGCAGGCAGGTCATCACATGTTGTCCCTGCTGCTACTCTGAGAGAAGAGTTGTTCTACTTCTGCAGTGTGGGGTCTCTCTAATGGGAGACGGTCCCCCATGGGTATCTACAATCCAAGCCCT
This sequence comes from Hypocryptadius cinnamomeus, assembly GCA_013400635.1. Lineage (NCBI taxonomy): Eukaryota > Metazoa > Chordata > Aves > Passeriformes > Zosteropidae > Hypocryptadius > Hypocryptadius cinnamomeus. The sequence continues at coordinate 17,167 of VYZP01084911.1, read as the reverse complement.
TCTCACAGGAAAGAGTTTTCCACAAAATGCTACAATGTGGGTCACTTTTCAACAGGTGTCCTTCAGGAATAGTCTGCTCCAGCATGGGTTCCCCACAGAGTCATGAGTCCTACCAGGAAAACGGCTCCAGCATGGGTTCCTCTCTTCATGGGTCCACAGGTCTGAGCACGGGCTTCCCACAGGTTCACAGCTTCCTCTCAGGCATCCACCTGCTCCAGCGTGGGCCTTCCCCATGGACTGCAGGTGGACCTCTGCATCCCGGTGGTCCTCCATGGACTGCAGGGGTACAGCTGCCTCACCATGGTCTTCCCCTTGGTGTGCGGGAAAATCTTTGCTGCAGAGCCTGGAGCACCTCCTTCTCCTCCTTCTGCACTGACCTTGCTGTCTGTTGATTTGTTCCTCTGACATATTCGTATTTGTCTCTTTTCTGGTTGCAATTGCACCTGTGCAATAACTTTTTTTTTTACATTTTAAGTTTGCTGTCACAGAGGCATTGCCACCATTGGTGCACCAACCATCCTGGAGCTGCCTGGCACTGGCTCTGAACATGGAGGAAGCTTCTAACAGCTTCTCACAGAAGTGACCTCTGTAGCCTCTCTGCTACAAAAACATGACCATGTGAACCCAACACAGCAGACCAGTACAGATTTCCACAAGAGCCTTCCTTGACCTTAGTTTTTTAAAAGGTGATTATCTGTTTCTCTAGATAGCTATAGAGATTGCTGTATTCTGCTTTGGCATGCTAGTATTTCTTCAGTATGATGGTTTTTACCATACTATCACTTAAGAGCCATAAGACTGTACTTTGCTTGTCATATCTCAAAACATTTGCATATTTCCTAGCACAATGTTGTTTTCAAAGTCCATGTCTGAACATGGGGTGACATCCCTTAAGAAATTACTTTTAAAAACACTGATGGTCCCATGTTGCCACTGTGAATTTGGATCCACAAGGTCTGCTTGGTGGTGCTTTCCTTGTCACCATGACTGTGGAACCTGTCATCAAAGTGGAATAAAAAAAAGCATGCAAGTAAATCTACATCATATTTCAGAGGTTTGAAGTGGTGTCTGAACCTCACATATTGTCAAATATTTTGGTCTAGCAACAGGGCAGTGGAAAGTGTAGATTGGCAGTAAAGCTAGACAGAAGTTTTCCAGCAAAGCAAATGCTGATTTGTTTATCCTGAAAGGTTTTGTTTAGGCCCAGCTGGAACTAACATATGTCAATAATATAAATTAAGGCACAGTCTCACCTTGCCTTCAGTGACATTCTGTGTAATTTCCTGCTGATTTCAGATTAATTTGGTGTTTAATAATTTGCAGTGATGTTTGAGCTTCCTTTACAATGAAAATTACTGATATGTAGAAAACCATGCTAACTTGCCAAAACCCCTCAGAGTTTCATTCATTTATCCTGCAGAAACAAAAGAGATTTGTTGGCATCTCTTTCCCTGCATAATGCTTGGGGCAGGAACTCTGTTATACTACTATTGACAAAAAAGTTGAAAATTATGTTAGACTTTACTTGCTTGTCTATTATGTGCCAAGGAATATGCATGTGTGCAACTGCATTAAAACTTCTCAAAATGGTGTGAGATATTTAAAAAAGAAGATGGTTATTGTCTCATCAGCTAATAATTAGGCAGTATGAACTGGTTCTGGCCAATTAGCCAGGAAGTGTTTTCATTTTCTAAGCCAATAGAACCTATCTATAGTATTCCATAGTAAAACAAATTAATTCATTTAATTAACAAAACATAAATTCTAAAATGAAACACGATTTTGAGTGGATAAGTACCCATGCCAAATGGTGTCTTATAACGATAAAATCTTATTCAGCTGGTTGGACAGGTTATTCATATGGCTTCACGCTTTCCTACTTGCTGGGAAGAAACAGGCATGCTTGGTTGCTTTGAAACTTCTGGTGAGGGGAGAGATTGCCATTCCATTATAGACAAACTCTGGTGTGGGGCCTGTCTGTAGCATTTTTAAGCTTTTCATGTCAGATGAAATTCTGTATATTTGTCTGTCTTTGAAGAGAAAATGCCAGAAAGGTGATGATGCCCCCGCTGTTAAAATCTAATGCAACGTCATAGGCTGTTCTTTACATGCACTTGGTCCCAGAGGCTTACAAGCATGAACATGAATGAATTTTCTCAACCCTTGACTCATGGGGTAAATCTATCCAGAGACATTAGACCACCAAAACGAATCTACAGGAGCAAAAGGTCTAACAGGTCACTGCAGAAGTTCAAAGCATGCTGGTGCCAGTCCCAGAGCGCTTACACCAAAGCTAGAAACTACACATATATAATAATCTTATTGTTTTCACTTGCAAATTCTCAGTGATTTAAATTCATTGTCAAACCAACACCCTTGTAAAGCTTTTTCTTCTGATCTTGTCCCAGGTGCCTGATTGCAGTCATCAAACATACCATACTAAGTATTTATATAAATATATCATAAAATAATCAAATATGATGAGCTATTCCCTTTGTTCCTTTATGTTGATACACTTTTCACAAAATATTTAATATGCTTCTGAAAATGATGATATCAGTGATAAAGCCAGTTTGCAGTTTCATAGATAATTTATGGAAGTTATAAAAAATGAACCAAATTGTCATAACAACATGACAATGTGAACATTCATGTTTACATAGTGTCCACATACTGTACAAATACTGAATATTAATATGAAATGAGAATTTATAAAATTTGCAATAAACATAATGTAGAAAAAATAACAACTTGATACAATCTCTGCTTATATTGCAACATATAAAGAGATCTTACTTTATGAATGGCTTTGACATTTCCTTTAATGTGTATTGTTTTACACCCTTAACCACAAATCCTGGTATATTTTAAATGCAAATTAGGTCATATCTATCCTGTTTCTCCTTTCAGATAAGCAGTCACTCTAATTCAAGAGAAGGGAAGAGAGTCCATAGACAGCATTTTAAACATACTTGGCACAAATTTATCCCATGGGGTGCAAATAGCAAAATATGTTTGGATCAGATTCTGCTACTTCTGTTCTCATAAGGTAGCTATGTGTTTGTTCAATGATTCTGTTGGCTGGCAGTAAAGTTATGCACAGTTTTTTGCCTGAATATAGGCATTTATTGTTGTTTTGAGGCACTCTAAGACATTCTCCTGGGGCAGGCAGATGGTGCACAGGATCTGTGTGAGACCCACACCTTCATGATGCTCTTCTGACCCAGCAGTGATGGCCAGGCAGGACACAATGTCAAATGACACTCGATAGTTTTAGGCCACCAGATAAACCTGTATCAACACCCAGTAACATAACTCTTCTGAGGACAGCCTTTGCACGTGATCATTGCCTTACAGTCATGGCAAAGGATGAAGTATCTGTCTGCTAATTTTTTGTTCTGGTGGCACCTTCTCTGTGGTTCTCTGATAGCTGAAGAAACTGAATGAATCATGAGGCCTGTGCCTTTGTACTATGCGAATACCCTGAGAGTATTAGAGTTATAATTATAATACTTGAACTGTGTTTATTTCAGTAATCTATTAATTACTCTACTAGCAACTGGGAATGAGTCCTGAGATTTTAATTTTCCTAGTGACTCTAAAGTCAGCTTTTTCCAATACATTTTACCAAGGACTATCATTAGGCCTGCTGAACTGTGGGTTTAGGTAGCAAATTAGAAATGGCACAAGCCACTGGTTGCCTGTATGCATCAGTAAATTTGAAGCTTTGGGTCAAAATGTAAAAAACATCCATCTAGTATTAGGTAACACCTAACAGTTCCTCCTCAGAGGTTGCTGAGAAGGTAAATGTCATGTTCCTTCATGGCAGAATTGCCCTTGGTTATCACAATCTCTCTTTCTCTTCATTGACTGTGTAGGGGCTCTAGACAGTCGTAAACCTGAAGTTAGGCACCCCAAAATCGTTTTTAAATTTAGATGAAATAAAAGGAGGTTTTAATGACTTGGTTTCCCCATTAAATTGATGGGTTAACATTATATATCTATTTTTCTGCAGTCTCATTAGGTGTTTAAAAATAAAGTTGGGAAGTCCTGATTAACATGCTAGGCATTTTTATTATTGATACCCAGAATGTGACTGTTGTAATTTTTGGAATACAAATATTACAGTTGGATGTTGTAGCCCACATCTTCTAAGGTGCATGGTACACATGCTTTTTTCATCACTTGGTAAGTCGTCCACATATTACCATATTAGCTGATCTGAGGATATCATAATCATAAAAGTTTTGTGTAATATTAAAACTTGAAATATTATTTGAATACTGCTAACCTTCAAAAACATTGTAGAGGAATAAATGACTGAAATCACTTAGGTAGAAAAAGGTCCCCTGCTCCTTCATCCTGTCCTAGCAAATAAGACACTACTGAAATTTGATACCCCTTTCAGCCTCCTTCATTGCACAGTACCCAGCATGCTTATTTCCAAGGACAAATACTATGCAACTTGGATCAAAGGAAGGAAAGGTAATTTTTATTTTTGATAATTAATTTCTATGCCTGAATTTTATCTTGCTTTTAGCCTAAGTGGTGCTGCTGTTCACAGTTTACTCTTGCTTTTACCATTCATTATGTAAAATTGTATTTGTTTTTTCTATCTATTTTTTAAAAATATTGCATGTGCTATGTACTATTACTGCCTATTTTAGAAAGTCTGGGCAAAAATGCACACAATTAGATTTGCTTCTAATTTAAAGAGTCTTTCTAAAGGCTGAAAACCTTTCAGGTACAAATCAAAATAACTGCAGCAGTCTTTGGCTTATTTCTGTCTTGGCAAGTATGAACAAATCCATGGTAATCAATTCAAAAGGTATTAGAGCCATTATTGGTTGTAATTATCATGACACCTGGGTCCAGACTTGTGAAATAATTATTAAAGGCATCACCAGTGTGCAAAGGTTTTGTTAATCATTGCTTTTATATCAGTAAGTGCTTAAAGGATTTTGTGACTCTTAATATGAAGATGAGTGTTTCACTTCCAGAAGCATCAAAAATAAGGAAAATAAATAAAACACACACACTATCATAGAAGTGAATTAGAAATAAAGAATTAGAAGTAAAGAAGTAAAAATACCACCATCCTTGAAAACCTTCAGGTTTCAAAATCAGAACTGGCTTGCTTGAAAAATGTCAGTGTTATATATTGAAATAGCTTGCTGCCAAATAAAATATATGCAACTGGATTTATAGTGAGAGATTAAGGAAGGGGCCTTGGAGTCTCCTTTTTCTTAATACTATATGTATGCTTGATTCTTTTTAGTTATTTTTTGCAGCTGTGCTGCTGAATATCTGAAACTGAGTGTGGGCTATTCCTTCTTGTGACCCCCACCACGGAATTAGGGGCAGATAGTAGCAATGTGAGTTTCGAGTCATTTGCCACATTCTCTGTAGCACCATAAGGTTTTTCTCTGTTAAGAGTTTTTGGTCCAGGGTAATCTGTCTTTTTGTGCTGAGGATTAGAAAAATTGGGTCCTAAGTTAAACATTTAGTGTTAACAGGTATGACCATCCCCTTCCTTTTCCCTTCTGCCTTCTTCATATGCTATTTTGTTCAGTATGCTACTGCATATGCTGGTTTTGGCCTAAAACTGATGTGTCCATTGATCTTCAGTAGTGATTAATAGAATGGGCATCTACAGAGACTGAAATCATTACACCTGTGGAAGATCAGACCTACCCACATCAGGGAACTGAGGTCCTCTACTCAGTCTTGACATGTAGTGCTACCTGCTTTGAGCAGTGGGTCAGTCTTTTATTAGTTAACACTTCTTCCACTCTTTAGATAATTTTGAACTATTATTTAAATAGTTCAAATCTGAATAATCGAAGTCATTAAAATAGTTAAAACTGATTTCCTGAAATTCCTGTAGCAGAGATCAAAAGGTGTGATCTAGATACTTATGTGTGTAGAAGTCCTGAAGACAAACAAGTTGATGTTCAGGTCCCTATAGCTGCAGTCACACATCGTCATTCTGGTAGATGGCCAAGAGATGTAGCTTTATGAGGATGCCAGGTCACACTCCATACATTTGGTGAGCATACAAGATGCAAAATGTCATTAATGAGGTCTTCATTTGGCCACATCTTTGAAAAGGAAGATACTAAGCATATGTCTGAGGCTCAGCAGTTTCAATGTCACTGATTTGAGAGTGAATCTAAGTGTTAGGTGAAAAACCTTGTGAGTAAGGGATGATGGAAAGTAATGAGTTTCTGAAAAGTCCTGGCTAGCCAGAAGAGAAAGTTATATGGAGCAGATTTTGCAGCAGTGACTGAAGAAATCCAGTCCTGAAGTAGACGTTGTAGAAGTGACATTTCTGTCTTGCAGCTATTTTTACTTAAACGTCTAAATAGAAATGGAGAATTAGAAAATAAAAAGCAAAAACTGACTCCAAAATGCCTAAATAAAGCTCATCCTTGTTTTATGTGTTGTCAGAGGACAACATCTCTGAAACTGATGGTGAACTGAGTGTCATAGGAGAAAAATGATCCTGCATGTTTTAGCTGCTTCAGTAACAAAACACATTAATTGTCAAAATGGAGAAATAGGAGAAAGGAAGTGTGAGTCAAAGTTGCATAAAATATATGAATCTAAATGACTGCACGTGTATATCAAACTGATTATACTGTATAGCTCCTTTGGGAAGTGACAGAAATCCTAGCACAAAGAGAATTCTTGGTTCTTCCAACCATCTGTGAAATAACATCCACTAGCTTTGGCTGATGAAATTTTGTGGAAGTTCACCCATGCTGTCTCTGGGTATGTATATACAAATAAGCAATACATATGTATGTGTGTATATATACACATGAATGTATATTTATATTCATACACATATATTAAAAAGTCCCCTCAAGAGGAATACAGTGGTCTTGAACCATCTATTTTTCTGGATTGAGTTCCAGAAAGTATTTTCTCCACACCATCTACTCTGTCATATATAGAGACGTCTGGTCTCCTGTGTGAACCCACCTGGATAAATAACAAATCCAGGATAGTGTTAATGCAGCTTTTCCATAACCAGTGATATCTCTGGTAAGAGATTCCAAAGGCTGGCACGAGGACTCTTCTTCATGGAGCAATCTTACTTTATCCTCTGCCCATTTTGCTGAATTCAGCTGAGCTGGCGAGATGGAAAGTGTACTTCAAATTTGTCATACTAAATTTTTTTTAGCATGCCCTTCTCTATTTATTCCACATTTATGTGAGCATTATACAAAAGAAAAAAAAGTCGTGGTGTTAGAAATAAAGCGTAGCTTACTGAAACTAATCAGAAGATAGGAGTAAGGACAGAAAGAATTAAATGAGATTATATCTTTATCATATCTTCTTAATAAGCAATCTGAAAATCTAAAGCTGTTCATTTGATATTATGTACCATGCAAAATGGCAGCAGTATCTACAGTGCATGGGTTGCTGGAAGTAAGTTCAGTAAAGAAGAGGGAGAAAATCCAGATGGGCTGTTTAACATATTTGAGATTGTTTGTCTTGAAAAATAAAAGGTGTAACATTTACTACTTAAAAGAAAAATAATAAAAAAGAGAGAGCTTAGAAAAATGTCCCAGTAAAATAACTAAGAATGGGTTTACTCACTAGATTTAAATAAACCCTATATATTTTAAAATATGGAAATACATAAGATTTGTATTATACAGGATCCAAATCAAAAGTAATTGAAAGAAAATTACAAGCATCAGAAAAATAATTCAATAGGATACTCAAATTATTTTACTTATCCAGATATCTAAATTGATATGACATTATTTAGAAGTACCAGTATGCAAATGTCAGGCTGTGTTAAAATACATACTTTCACCAAAAAGGTATTCATCATGAGGAGAGGAATGCCCCTTTATTCTCTTGAAAAGAGTGACAGAAATCCATCGATGCACATTTGCAACAGTAGTGGGTTGCACCATGCAAGGGAAAAGAAACTCCCATGCCTGAGGAAGATAATTACACCAGACATTATGTTTGAGTACATCACATAGGCAAGCAGTGAAGCAGTGGGAGTAACACAGTTGGAGAACACCTACAAAGAGAGAGTTTTAGTAACAATTATACTGTTTGGTTACAAAACAGAATAAGGAAAAGGAAAATGATGAAGCAAGCCTAAATACCTCGGTTTTACAGTTTTTATAACTAATGTGTTCCTGGATACAGTTTATGGAAGAAATAATACTAACATTTACAGCTGACAATGTGATTGAATGAGTGACATCCCAGAGCAAAAACTGTAGGAAATGTCTGCCCCTTTGCTCAGCAGAAATATTGTCGACATCCATGTGAATGGGAGAACGTGGACAGAATCTGTTATATCCAGTGCGTGAACGAAATGTTAAACGCAAAATAAAAATGATCAAAAAGTTTTTTCTGTTTGCAAACTAATACCAAGACTTGATATTAGAATTACAGAAAGGCATTGTACCTTGGAGAAAGATCAGAAAGGATCTTTTGATTCAGAAAAGAACTAGTCATGTAGTATCTATGAGACTGATGCAGATTCAAGACAGGTCTGCCTATGCAAACCCCTCTGTAGGTGACAATGTCTTCAAAAGACTGGAGAGAAAGAGAACACACTATGAAGCTCACAATCTCCTAGCAAATCCCCTAGAAAAATGTGGAAGTCAAAACAGGAAGCAATCTTTGCAAAAATAAAACAAAATAAACTCCATGACCTTGGATTCCACAAAGACAATTTATTTCCAGTTTATGGTGAGTCTGGAGAAAAGTTTAGCAATTTAGCTACTTTCAACACTCCTTTCTGAAGATGATGTTTTATCAGATAAAAAAGTACATGAAATACAAATTTAAAAATGCGGAATATTCACACAAGTATTTGAACACACATGATGTCAAAAAAATTATGTGAAATTATGTGAATTGTGGCCAGGGATCTCAGAGATGTCAATGCAGACATAGTTAATTGTAGAATTTTTGCCATAAAATGTTACCAGTATGAAATTCTTAGACTGCTTCCTATTCTTGGAAGAAAAATCCATCAAGGCCTATTAAGCCCAAAGCTGCCATCCATGGCTTAGTAAGTCCCAGTGCTGGGAGCTGGGAAGTATCAGAGCTGTTTCCCTGTTCTTATGTTGTTCTCTATGTGTCTGCTGTTGTGCACTGCTGGAGATGGGAAATAGACCATTGGTCTGACCAGTTTGACCAATTTTGTAGGTAAAGGTGGAGACCATTGGTGTCAATACAAAATTATTCATTCTCAAATTAAATTTAAAAAAAGTGTTTCTCACTGTCATTGGAAGTTGCAAATTTAATCAAATTTCATCTGTGTTGGTGGTGCAATAGCAAGACTTGTAAAATTTTACAAAATCCTACAGGGCATTCAGAACAAGGCTCCAACTTCTGCACCCTCACAACTTCTTACATGATCACAAAACCACAGAGAGGTGCAAGTGGAAGATGAAGAAAAGCCATAGAAGGAAACCATGGAGCGTGTTCTTTTTTCCATGTAGTTTCACAGAAAGAAAATATGTACTTCAAAATGTCATGTATAAATTAAACTACATCTTACTAGAAACAAGATTTCGAGCAGCTATGTTAGAACAAAAGAATCTAAGAGTAAATAGTCAAATTAAAGATTTCAAAACACGTACTAAGGTAGGTGTGTCTATTACAAGCATATCAACTTTGCCCGTGCTTTTGATAGACTATATTAAACAAACCCACAAAATTAAGAGTAGTTCTGAAGAAAATAAAAAATAGAATAACTACTTCCAGAGTGAATCATGGAAACTTATCACTCTATTTTTCTCAATGTCTTAAATCGATAGTCCAAAACACAACAGCAAAAATTTTACAAAAATTCAAGGAGAAATTAGTCAAGAAATATGAGGAGAGTATAATGAGGATAGTATGATATAATAAAAAATATTTACTTCAGTTTTGTAAAGCATCTAATCATACCTGTGGAATTCCTTGCTCAGTTTGAGTACAGATGGAAGAGCAGAAAGGTATCAGTGCTACCTGCAGAGTAGTCTCTTCCCATGTGCAGTTGCTAAGCATAGCCACTGCTCTGGATAAATGGAAGAAGTCCAAAATCATTCTAAGGCAGTATCTACATATCGCCAAAATTTTTTATGGAAATGTCTGAAATATCAAAGTGAAGTTCCAGTAATTTGTGGTATGGTAGCTGAACACACAACCGAACGGTTTATATGAAACATGGACAGCAAATGCACACCATCCAACTAAGGCCAAAGATCCCCAAAGGATGACAGTCTGCAAGCTGGCCTACCTCCAGTGGAGAACAGCAGCACGTAAGAAAACTAGTTGTTATTCTACAAATCTCTGAAAATCCAGTGTCTTTGGATATCTTATGATATATCCCAGCCAGGAGGCAGTACAGATGTCAGAAGAACTTACTGTGTACCTAAATGTAAGCAAAGACTTGCTCAACAAGTTCAAAACCAAAAAGTGGCAGCACCATAACTTCTGAGATTGTTATTCAGGCAGGTTGGAAAAGGTGTCTCAAAGTTTATTTTCACCACAGTGAAATGGCAATGCAAGTGAATGATGAAATGGCAATGCAAGAGTCTTCTGGCCAAGAAGAATCCTGAAAGTGTGCATCCTTCTTTCTCTTTTCCCAGCTTTTTTGAGTTTTGTGTGCTTGTTTGTTTGTGCATAAGTAACCCTCATATTGCAAATAAATAAGGTGAAGAAATGGGAAGTCCTTGTTCATTTACCCAGTGCTTTGCCTAGGAGTAATCTAGAAAGCAATCATAGCACAGATCTATTTGCTGTAAAGATGAAGCTGACACACATGTATTGGGTATTCTCACCAGAACAACCCAGTTCTGGAAAAGATGATGCCACAGAGCCAGAGCAGTTGGCTTGGACTAAACTAAGAAATCTGTTTAGCTGGAAAATGGGAATGTTTTTAATTACTTGGGAACCATTAGTTGCTTGAGAATCAGACCACAGGAGAGCATCAGATATTCCAGGTAATAGCAATTAGGGCCAAGGTTTATCCACAATGAAGTTTTTCATTTTTCTTTGAGGCAATTCTGTTCTCATATCAAGAACTACCTCTTTTTGAATACTCCAACCCTTGTTTTTTCAGGATCGGTGAAATTCCCAAGAAAGGTAGAAACAGTAGGGTCTGTAACAGTGCATCTCAGAACAGCAAAACACATGTGTAAACACATGTCCCCTTTTATGTCAGAATTTGTGGGTCAGACATTACAACAATTTTCTCCAAGGCTTTCTATTAACTTCTCTACCACTGTAAGGTGTGTCAGTTTGGGACATGTTAATTCGATTCCCTTTCCTTCCCTCCCTGCTTCAGCCTGCTTTGAAATGAAACCAGAAGACAGGAATCCAGGCCTGGTTCTTGGTAGTCCAAGGGTCTTTACGTAGAACACAGTGCAAGTCTGCATAAGAAATGTGATCTTAAGCATTGCATAAGTCAAAATTTTAAATCTTTACCTTTGAATATGAAGATATGTAAATCCAGAACTGCAGATGACATGTTTTAGAGAGGCAAGGATCTTTTAAAGGTGAAATAAAGAACTGAGGTGCAAAAGTTTCTTTAGAGAGAAGAAACAAAAGGACTTCTCTGGTACTGAGTTTGAATGAAGCAGTAATGGTTATATATTTTCAGATTATTTCAGATTCAAAATGATTCATATTTCACATTGCTGAATACTGTGTGATTCCTGAAGAGTTAATAGCAGATAAAGGGTTGGACGTAAATTATTTAAGAAAATCTTCTAGATATATCATTCAAGATGCCATATCAAATTTGTACTATTTACAGTTTATCAATCTATCTTTAAAAGTCTGTGAAGATAACAAAGCTATTCATATTTAAAAACCCACATAAAATTCAAAAGATTGTTAATGCTTACTAGGGTTGCAAGTGAATTTAATTGAGAAATTAAAATATTGACAGCCAGGGGGGAAAAAAAAGAAAGAAGGAAAGACACTTCAGCCATTCTTTTTGCTTCCTTTAGCTTTCCTTTTATCATGATGCTTCTTACAGTCATTCATTAGTTTTGTCATCGTGGGTGAACTTTATGGAAGGAAGAGTAAAATCTTTGATGACAAATACCTAACAAGCTTCTGGAGCCAAGGGGCTGTGCAGCCAAGGAGCTGAGGCTGCCAGGGGAACTAGAAAAGAAGGGGTGGGGGAAGAGGGGGAAGAGGAAAAAAGAGGAGAAATTAAAAGCCAGGAGCAGGGTTACCCACGTTGTAAAGGAAAGAGAACGTGCGACTGGAAACCGGATGTGAGTGGCAGTCTGCCAAGGCAACAGTTACGCCATCTGCAGCAGGGTCAGAAGTCAGAGCCATCTTTGAAAGTAAGCCCCCAAGAAGACATCTAAACAGAACCAAGGAGGGCACTCTCCCTGCTTTGTGAGGATACCCAATATGCTGCTGACAGTTTCCTGCCAGAGCTGCAGACAGGCACAGTGTGCAATGGGAATGCTGCTTCAAGGTGGAGGAGCTGCCCCGAGCCCTCTCCTGGGGCACCGAGCACACACTGTGCAGGGTGCTGCTGGCAGAACCCTGGGGCACACCAGGGGTGGCTGCAGTACCTCGTCTGCTCTGCATAAACCTGCTTCACTGACAGCCTGAAAATGGGACAAAATGGCACCAGCAAATGAAGGAGACTACTGGCAAACACAGGATAGCAGCAAAGGCAACCTGGCCACAAGACATTGCCTGAAGAGCAAAGGAGGGCCAGAGCACAGGCAACACCACCCTGCCCTTGGTGGCAGTTGTGCCATGGTTGTTCGGCTTCTCTGTGAATATGTCAGAGACAGATTTGGGCACTCTGATCCCAGATTCTTGCCAGTTTTTACTAGAACTGGGTTTTCTTTCTCTCCACTCCCCCCGGAAAAATGATATTGGAAAAAAACTGTGTCATCCAGCTAACGGTGGCATTTGGTACATGATCTGAGTCAAATGACATGGACAACATATAGAATCTACTCTCACCTGAACTTCAGTTTATCATGTCTGCAAATCAACCCTTTGTAAATATTTTACCTTCTTTCTTGTTTTTTTTTCTTTTTTTTTTTTTTTTTCTTTTTCTGGTTTTTAACCCCCATTTTTCTCTGGTTTTTTGATTATTTTATTTTATGCCTCAAGGTGCATAGGTATTCCATCTTTTTCCAGGACAGCATTATATGAGGCATATGAGGAGGGGTCTTGAAATGCTTCTGTTCTAATAATCCTCTTCCAGAGGGAGAGAACAGGGCAAAAGGCTAGCGAGAAATTTATTGTCTAGCAGGCAGTGTGTAATTACCATAACTTACAAAAAAAAGAAAGAAAAAAATCCACATGTTGGTGTGTTTGATTTAATGCCATCAGAAGTGTAAGGTTACATGAAATAAATGGCTAATTGGGTTAATTTAATAGCAGGTTAAATCTTTCTTTTATTTTGTGCAAAAGGAACATTAAAATGGTGCAGTTTTGAAGTGGTCTTAGAAAAGTAAAGTAGAGTTTCTTGATAAAAAATATATATAATGTTCCTACTGCTAGGTTTATGGTGGGAGCTACTGGCATTCTTCCAGTTCACCGCATGAGAATCTAAGCTGCCTGTATAAGTACAGAATTTAGCGTTGGGTCTTAAGGTTTTGGTTGGCATGTTGCCAAAGATGTTATGTATTTAGCTGGGAAAATTGCCTAGAAGTTAATTGAGAGGAAAACACTAATATACATCCTCCACCACCTTAAAAAATGCTATGGATGTGCATATGTTGCTGATCCTTGATAAGAGATGAGTGTTTGCAGTAAAGAATTAGCTTAAAATTGGTCCAAAATTGTCTAGATTGAATTTTTCAAGCCTCTCCCTTCACTACATTCACAGGAAATATTATTGTTTCTCCTCTCTTTTTAATCTCCCTGCTTGCACCATCCTCAGACAGGCCAGAAGCCAACCATGACATGGTCACAGTCTTCTTTGGAGTGGGCAGAGCTGGAATGTGACAGTGTTGTGCCACCTCCAAGCACCAGGCAAGGGTAAATCTCCCCTTTCCTCTGCCCCAATTCCTCTTTGTGTGAAAGCCCTGAAGCTTATGATGTGGCTGGTTGTCTTACAATCACCACCATCCAGTAAAATCTGGAAGCTCACTTACAGAGTGGACATTGACACTTAAACCACTTCAGAGCAGCAGACGGCTTTTCCTTCTACACAGCCTGCCATGCCGCACACTATCACCTAGCAGAGCATCATGGGAGAACCAAGGGCCTGGAAAAGCCCCATTACACTGGGCAGTGAAACCTCAGCAATTCAGCAATTTTTCATCCTGTCAGAAAAATTAGGTTTTTTTCATCTCAGTAAGTGAAAGATTGTCGTTAAACTGTAGTGAGCCAGTCTGCAGCAGCAGACCTTAAGTGGTTAATGATCACATCTGTAAGTAGGCTCCAGATCAGACAATAGGCTATCTTGTGGAGCAAGGAGGCTGGGAGGCAAGAGGCACAGGAAAACAAAATTAGGAGCTATACTGAAAGCAAATGAGCAAAAGACTTTCTTCCAATTGTGACCAGCTGTCTTCTTTTGTACACCCAGTGGATGCTCCTGATGCACTGATCTAGAAGAGACATAAGCAAAGTAGAAACAATGACATTTCGCTACTGTATGAATTCCCTCTCCCTTCACTTAATCCTGTTCTTACTGGGGCCTTGTGCTGAAAGCTGATAATTTTGATGGCCCCTGAATAAAGCCGGTAGCTTGAATTCCTGCCACCAGCCCCCGTATAATGAATTGGGCTAATGAATGCTAGTAAGTGGTAGGAATCTGTGACCAGCTGCATCAAGGCAGGTAATACAGCTCAGATTTAATTGGGAGCAGGTATTGGAAGGCTGTATTACTTTAATTGGTGAGGGGGTTTTATAAATGGAAGGGACAAAGTATAATGGACAAATTGTGCTGTACAATAGCACTTAAGCCGGGATTGTATGCATTCGTTAATCTGTTGAGGAATGAGGCAATTCTAAACAATTTTCTCAGTGAAACCAACTCCAGAAAGCTTGTCCCTTTTGTTCTCCCTTGGGAAAATGCAAGATTGAAACAGAAAATACCTTTACCGAGGCAATCATTTGCCACGTGTGGAAAGCGGATACAGCTGTAAACTATGAAAGAGGGATCTTTGTAGTACAATAAAGGATGGAAAAAGAGATAAAGCTGGGGATAAGAGTGGGCCTGTCACTGCATCCAAAGAAGGAATAAAGTGATGACATTTACAGTGACAGATGAGACTGTAAAGGGAACTCAGGACAATTTAGAGAGGGAAATTTGATATTTAAAGAAAGGGCTCTGATAATTAAAAGTAGCATTACATTAAACTGTTACGCATGTCATTAGTGACAGAAGGGAACTGGCACCTTTTGAAAAGTTAATGATTCGCACAGACCTGCTCTTGAAACTTTGTATGTAGTAAAGTTCACTTGAACACAGCATACTGTATGCAACACAGCATAAATTTTCTCTGTGTTTCATAGTGGGAAATAAGAAAGTTATATGATAATATGGAAGGTGTACTGTAAATACCATATGCCAATGTGTGTACAGTGTGGGTGTGTATGTGTAGAATCGTTGTACGCTGGAGGTCCAAGGTAGAGTTGAAAACCCAGCATATATAAATATTGTCAAAAATGCTCATTCTGTGGAATCCTTGGAAAAGGCAGGGTGTCTTTTTCTCAAGGCACAGGTTCACACATTTTATTTTTGTCTTGTTTGTGTTTAACTAGATCTGTTCAACCTAGTGTGCCTATGGCAACAGAAGATAGCTTAAAGAATAACCTATAAAGGTAGAGTGTATTTAAAGTGAAAGAACACAACACATGCAGCCAATTTTTATGTGTGGTGCAGCTGTAATGGGTTAAGATGCCATTTACAACCTAGCTCTTTTGGTGAGGTTTTTGCCCCAGTGTACTTTGTTACAGGTGGGAAAACAAGACGGATTGTATATCCTTCAGTGTTCATGTAGGCTGGGAAGTGGGAGGAGAAAAACAAAACAAAGCTGAAAATGAGTGTTGAATGGGCTTTCCCAGGATCCCCAGGTGGGTTTCATGTATTGCCTAATGCTGAAAATGAGACAGATTCAGCTTTCTGTACTGTCTGTAAAGGCTGAATTATCTTACTCTTACTATTGTTCGTGACTTAAAGTCAATACACAAAGCTGGAGCTTATTTCAGAAATTCTTTCTCAGTAAGAACTATTTTGTGTTCTTCAATATTTTTTCATTTTTACAGATAAGGATAGAATTTGGTCTTAAGCTCCAAAATATTTATACATATATGCATAAGATAAATTCTAAATTAAAAATTATATGCAAGAGCAATGTTATTAAATTCTAAAAAGGAGCATGAAATTAGTATTTATCCATTAGTGTGAAAGGATCATAATTTTTTTTGCAGAAATCTGTGGTTAGCTCTCTGTGAACTGTAGCAAAGTTCTCCGGAAAGCAGGTGAATTACACAATAAAATAATCTATGACAGGAAAACAAAATACATACAGAACTACCTATGTGGTGAGACATCATTCTTTAGCTCTCTAAATAAAATGTTTAAACAGTGACAGACACAGACATAAGAATGAAGCTGGAAAATAACTTAGATTTAAAAATAAAACACCATTTATGTGATCTGAGCCAACTCCATTGAAATCCTAAAAAGAAGTACTGATCAATCACTGAAAGTGTCCTCAGATCAATTTTATATAATAATCATGTTTATTTGATATGGAGAAAATAAAGAAGCTTAAGGTCACCCTCTCCTCTGTCATATAATGTGTTATCCCTGTAGCGCATCTCTCTACCTAATCATATGACATAAAAAGACACCCAGGGAAACCCACTTCACAGAGGGAAAAGGACTTTCTTTCAAAAAAGCCTGTATTCCTGATCTTAACAAATTAAAAACAGACTCAGAAAGTGCCATGACTTTGGTGGGCTGCTTAAATGTTTCTAAGGAAGTTGGGACCACAAACTCTATGAAACTGCAGATTATCCTCTCTCTCTCTGAGGCTCAGATGAATATCTAAACACAAAGAGAAAAAATAATCTTTTTCTTCTTTAGCCTGAAGAGAAATAGCTAAATTTCATTAAAGTTTGGATAGCTCGCTTCCTCTGTGCATGTGTACACACACACACATATATATATAGATATATATATATATTTAAATAC
>VYZP01084902.1:0-42854 GCA_013400635.1 Hypocryptadius cinnamomeus | reverse complement strand
GAGCAGCCACGGAGTGCACAGCCTGTGCCCCCTCCTCCAGCAGCACAAACAAGCAGTGTGGGGGTGAGGAGCCCTCCCAGTGCCGTGCCCTGTGGAACACTGCAATGGCAAGGGGTGTGGGTGTCTCCACCCCAAGCCTGGTCTTTCCTTCACCTCTGGAGGCTTCAGACATGTCCCAGCAGGTCACAGTTTTTAACTCTTGGGGAAACACTGGGGGCAGGTGATGAAAGCTGTTCCTGCAAGGCAGAGCTGTGACCTGAGGATGATGCACGTTTCCTGCTCCTGATGTGCAGGTAAATGGCTGCAATTAAAGCATGTCCTTCCTTCTGCACTCACATGGGCTTTCCTCCTGCCCAGCCTCAGCATGCCCTCGTCAGGCTCAGGGTAACACCTCATCCCAGGCATTTCCCTGGCATAGTTCAGCATTTCACCATGTCTTATGCAAGCACAAGATGCTGGAAGTTACTGCACTGTTCCACAGCTCCAGCAGGACTTGCATTTCATAGCGCTCACACAGATAAAATAAAAATACAGACACGGTAAAATGTACAGGCACAAGACCAGGGCATGCAGAGTCAGTAACTGGGACTTTGTTATAGATATATCAGATGTGCTCCTTCAATTGTACATCACAGATACTGGGAATGAACATGGATACTGCAAACTGAGAGTCTGACACAAAAGAATGAGCACCCTGAATCTGTCCACTGGGAGACCACACCAAGGAAATATAAATTTCTGGCATCACACTTTGAACATTACTCTTAAATGCTCAGCTGCTGGGGACACATAGAGAGGCATTTAGCTCAAACTCCCTTTCTCCAAAGGCATAATGAGCCACAGAAAAAGCCATCCTGATTCTAAGCTGAAGGCTCAGGAATGAAAAGACAAGGTAAAAACACCTTCCTGCTACTACTAAAGGAGGATCTCAAGACCTTTGAGACAAATTCTCTGTTTTCTGAGGCCCAATTTAAATTATTTTATTATTTCTAGAGTTAGCAACATTTTAATGATCCATTTGAATAGACAGAGTGATTCATTTCAGTCTCTCAAATAATGGATTCCTGCAACCTCAAGAAGTGACTCTTGGTTTATCCCCAAGCACAACTAGTTATCACTACACCAAAATAACATCAAACCAGTTCAGCAGGTGACTTGGGGACTGTTTTCACTAAGCAGATCATGTCTCCCTGCAAGGAGATTGGTAGTAGAATTGTACACCTGCTTTTCAGAAATGTTTGCAACTCCAAAGGGTGGAGAACCTGGGCGTCAATAGAGCAGAAGAGGATTTTTTAAAAAATAAACTATGGGTATTAACTGAAAACAAACTGTTCTTCTGAACTGTATCATATTGGTCAAAATATCTTTCAGAGGGCTGGATAGGTCCAAGGTGGAAGCTGGTGCCCAGTCAGAGCCATTCCTGGTCCAGACAGGGACATGTCTCTGCCTAGCCTCATAAAATAATGAAAGGAAACACAGAAAGATTCACTGAAACACTAATTCCATTTTAATTAAAAGCTTTATATCAACAACTATTTCACTTACAATAGGCAATTTCCTACTTCCAGGTACATTTTAAGGCTTGTTTAATCTTCAGTGGTGAGGTGTTTTTATTGATGTACTTAATAGTGGATTTATATTCCTTGTTATTCCATTGTAATCCCAAATCTAGATTGAAGAGGTACTTTTATGTGGATTCAGACCAGGGAATCAATGGAGCTGTGCTTGTGTTTAACCCAAGTGTTGTGTTGCATTAGGGCACTTGTACAGGAAAGGTTTCTTTTCTCTTATAAATTTCTCCTTTTTCTGAATTGGTGGGGAAATTGTGATTTCAGGGTCACATTGAGGAGTAAGGAGTTGCAGCATCACTCAATGTCAACAGGATCTCAAAGAAACAAAAAGAACAATGCCAGAATAAAATCAAAGGGGGAAAAAATATTAAAAGGGAGGGAGGGATGGTGTTGGGCAGCAATCCTTGAATTTTGTGTTTACAGGAGATCTCAGAACACCCTTTCCTTCTGCCTACCTGGCATAACCTCCTGCTGCCTACTCATACTGTCCCAGAGTTGACTGATAGAAATTGTGCTGCTAGGCAAAGCAGAGGAGAATTGAAAGCCACTCCCATTTATCTTAAATATTTGAACCAGGTGCACCTACACACAAAAGAAAAAAACCCCAAAAGGTTGCTATTCATTACTGTATTACTGCCATTGTTTGTTCTGTAATTAGTGATGATAGGTAAGCAAGCTGGAAGGAAAGCAAATAAGAAGTTAATAAATGGAGCAGCATTCCAAGTGGGCAGAAATGCAACAAAATGGGACTGAAAATGACACTGGAAGAGTACATTAATGTCTGTTCTCTTACTATTTGATTCAGATTCAGGGGTTTCTGCCTGAGCATAGTGAGGAGATGGAGCTCCTGGATCAGCTCCAGGCTCAGGTGTGCAGCAAAATGTGCCAGGCCAGTTGTAGGACATCAATCAGCAGGTTCTCATTGATGAATTAAACCAGCAGAGAGGTTTTTACCCCAAGCCACATGGCCAATGGAACGCAGAGGATTTTCCACTGTCATGCCAAGAGATAGAGCTGGTACTGCTGAAGCTCAGTTTTGCTGTTTGAACAGGGGGAAGGGCATCCCAGGGATAGTTTTTTCTGAGACTGAAGCTTTTTCAAGCAAACAGATACTTTTAAAAGCCCATTTCCATCACAGATTGTGTAATGTTTGAAAGCTTTGAACTTCAGATATGTGGAGTGTTGTCTGACATTTCATGGGGCAAAAGAGTAACGAAAGGGGGAAATACAGCTTGACTGCATTTAGGAAAATGCTATCTAGCAGGGACCCATGGCTGAAGCCTGTGCTCCTGCTTCCAGGTGACTGATGGCTCCTTCCAATCTTCTCTGAGGCTGAAAGCCAACCATCCCACCTGTCACCCTGCTCGTGGCAGCCCAGCTCTCACCTCCTCAGTGGACCAGCAGCAAGAACAGAAGAATGGAGATGAGAGTTAAATGAATATTCTTCTGGGGAAAAAAAAAAAAACCAAACCCACAAACCAAAACATGTTTTGGCATTTTGAAAGGCCTATGTTGCACATGCTGCCATTCCACCATGCAATCACACCACCACACCACACCAGAGCCTTTGTGTTATTGCACTCATGCCTCACATTGTTCTCAGTCTTATTGTGCATTTTTGGGGGAGGAGATGCAGGTTAGTCATGAAAATTATTTGTGTAGTGAAAAATGAAGAGAGGAGCTTGAGTGATTTGAAGACAGTCTAGAGGAGGGACTTTTACAACACTTTTTCTATCAATTTTAGCTCCATCCTGAACACACATACCCATTACCTAGAATGCACTTCAATAGATGGCGGGGTTTCTAATAGAGCTTTTTAAAATCTCCATATCTTATCTTCATCTTGAAGTATTCAAACAACTTCACACCTAGTCAACTCAGGCCCTGAGGCTTCTCAAGGGTGAGGGCTGCACCCTGATACCTCATCACCCCCGGAGCTGAACAATGGAGAGGTTCAACCCATGGAAAATTCTGTGTTGGGCAACAGTCCCACCCCACGGAGGTCACAGCACACCTCCACCGCCCACAGCCGGCAAAAGAAGGTGCAGTGCTTTGAGCAGCACAGAACACAGGAAAACTCACTGGGAATGGGACTTTTAACAGGATTTGGCTTTCTTCCTGCTTTATTCTTGCCCCAGGCAGGGTACAGTCCCCAGTGGGCTCCAACCCTTGGCTTGATGGCAGCATATGTTGTAGGGTTCAACCACTTTGTTGGGGCTTGAAGAGGAGTTCCTTCTCGGTAATTAGTCATAGCAGAAACAATCTGCGGAGTCAGCTTTGTCAGTGACAGTCCTGAAGGGTTGTCAGCCCCGCCTAGGTCACCTGGTGCACAAAGCATCATAACACATGGTACAGTAAAAAAATATAAAACCATAAAACCAGATTTTAAAAAAAAACAAACCACCATCCAAGGCCCTGGTTCTATTGTGGGGACCTTGTAATTAAATAACTTCAAATGAGTGGCCTAGAATACCACACAAAGACCTGAAAAAAGCCCAACAAAGTGATAAGATCGCTTATTAGTGCCAAACTTCTGATTTAATTATATATTCCTGGAGCCCTGTTCTCAAGGGAACTGCTTACACAACCACATGGTGAAACAAAAGAAGGGATTAGAACCTGTGGGAGAGAAGCTGGAGAATTTGCTCCCAATTCACAAAGAAAAGTCTCCACACATCTGATTGAGGAGGACTCTGAGATGAAAGTACTGAGAAGGCTGAATAAAGGATTTTCTTCATTTTTTTTTAGTGATAGGGAGGTAACAAAATACTTGTTATCAACCTGAGCTGGACAGTCTGACACAGTGCCTCTCTCATTAAGGGAATTAATGCACCAGGGACAGGGTGCACCAGAAGGGCAGTGTGCCCTTGAGTCACCATCTCTCAACTGTCCTTTTTTTTTAGGTAAGCTCTTTTAGAATTTATCTGTCTCCACACTTTGCTTAATCCCAAATGCCAGGTTCAAACTGGCTGGACAGGGAAGGCTGAGCTAGAACCAGTTCAGCTAACAGGAGTGATACAAGGGAGAAGGGCTTTACTCCATGTTTTGTGGCCAGACATTGGGACTGTTGGCAATGTCTAAGGAGAGGAGTCCCACCACACTGTCACTTTTGCAGAAGAGCCATTTGTTCTATCTGTCCATGGCAAAACTTGTGACTGAGCAGTTAGCTGTGATAACCATCTCACTCTTGCCCACACACTGAGCCTGTTTTGAAACCTTTGTGTTTAGCCCTTGTAACAGTTCTTCCATTCTTTCCTTTTCTTCCTCTGTTATCGTCTCCAAAATTCTGTTCACGACACACCTTTTGCCATCTTCCTTATCACAAACCAAACTTATTTGGCCTTTCTCATGTGTGCTTCTTCCTGGCTGATTCACTTAACCAGCGCCAGCTCCCAGTGGTAACATTGCCACCGGCCCTTATGGAAGCACCCTCACTGCTGAATGCTGTTTTCACACCTTCATCTTCACAGGACTTGTTCCTCATGAACCCCACAGAGAAATTAAAATAAAATTGAACCCTTAAAAATCACTATCTCCAAATTCACATACCTACAAAGATTCAGCAAAACCCTCCACACCCTCTTCCAACAAACACCACCAGGCTCCCACCCTGCCATGTTGTGGGAAACCACAGCCAGTATGGAGACTGATCCAAAAAAATTTTTCTTTTTCTTTACCCTCCACTTTTGCCCAATTCCATCACAACAGCAGAACAAATTTGCTTCCCTCATTGGGCCAACTACCTTGTAAAAACTGCTGGCTTCAAGCACTTTCAGAGAAATATGGAAACATTCTGTAGGAGTGCCAGCCACAAGCTGATATCTCCAGTAAGCTGGCCAGCCACCACATAGGGTGCATGACAGGAGTGTCCCAAGTGCTCAGCATGTCGTCCCTTGGCCCCATCAGAAGCGGATGAACAGTGTCAGGGATGCAGCAGCTTTGTGCTTGTCAAAGCCCACCTGGTTTTGCCTTCCCTGGGCAGCCTGCCATGCTGCAGCTCCTACTTTGTAGGGGGGTTGGCTCAGACAGTGTCTGCAACCCCCAGGAGCTGGTCCACAACACGGCTGCAGAGACCCCGTGGCTGTCCATGACTGCAGCTGGTGGGAGCCAAGTCAGGTTTCACACAAGTGAAGCTGCAGTGCTGTGATACACAGAGATCTTGTGCACTTAAAAGCTGAGCACTTAATTACCTTCAGGCTCCTGACTCACCAGACAGCAAAACACACAGCAGGTTTTCTCCCAAAATTTGGAAGGCTCTAAAGGTAAAGAGGACCCTTACAAGGGGGTTTAAGCAGAAGTCAATCTCTGAAGACCAACCAATCAATCAATCAATCAATCAATCTTCTTATGGACCAAGGACTTAAAAGCTGGGATCACAGGTCCAGAGCCTGGATACCCTGTCAGGAGGAGGCTCCTGCCAACCAGAGCAGGAGCATCACAGCTCTGGTCACTCCCCACTCCCAGGGCGAAGGCGGCCCCAGCACTGCAGAAATGATTCTCTGCCTGTCCAAGATAATCCTATCCAAAGCAATCATCTGTTAAACAACTGGAGAGAGGCCAGCCCACACACTGCAGATCCAAACCTGAATGTTCCCACAACCTGAGGAAGGAGCTCAGGATCAGGAAATGTTTTGAAAAGAAGACGTATCACATGAGAAGTGAGAAGAACGCTGGCCAAAGGCAGTGGCCAAGCTACTGTTTATTCAAGAGAGGTATCTAAGCTTTAGGAAAACTGCCATTTACATGCCAGGCAGACCCTCCTCCCAAGGAGCAGCCAAGGGCAGCTCGTGGAGCTGAGCACAATGTGGTACCTGGGCACTGTGCTCCCATCCCTCCACTGCCAGGGTGGAGGCAATGTGTGCCAGCCTGTCTGGGTACCACAAGACCAGGAAAGCTTTCCTGCTCCATCACCAGTCCCAAAAGGAGCTCAGCACAGTTTTTTACCCCACCCTAAGCCCTCCACCCATCTGTGCAGGAATTTGGGTCAAAGGCTCCCAGAAAGGACCCCAGTCCTTTCTTGCAGATTGACCCTGGAAATATCCCCCAACACACCCATCTATGAGGAACCTTTTGGGTGGTTGTTTGGCTATTTAAAGGAAAAATTCTGTGTTATGACAAACGGACAGTTTTCCCCATTTATTAAATGCTCATAATTTGTTTTAATGGTTTCTCTAAACAAGTAGACTTTTTTCTCAGCTCTTTGAGCTTTTAAATGACACAACTGTTATGTTAAAAGGGAAAAGGGTGATGATTTACATTTGGTGCGGGGTGGGGGTGGCCAGCAGGCAGAGGGACAGCTGCAACCCGTCGGACGTGGCTGGCCTCCACACAGATATTTTGTTTGCACCATTGCAGCAGCCTGGGTCTGTTGGTGCCCTCAACACCAGCCGTGGCCTTGGTCACCAGCACACAGATGGTGGCTGCTCCTCTGGTCCAGCAGGGGCACATCCTGGCATCCACAATGCTGTAGCCAGACTGAGTCATCCTTTTGTCTGCATGAAGCCCATGGAAGTTGGGAAGTGTTCCTTAAAACCTGCATGAACTTCTCTGGACTGTAACCAAGCCAGCATCCTTGGCTAATGCCAACCTCTACTTGCAGTTGGGGAGAACCTATGTGAAAATCTGACACTCTTTATATCTTCAACTTGCAGTTAATATTAGAAAGCAGTTGGCATGCTTGGCTCCCTGCATAGGAAGTATGGACAACAGAGGTTGTATGGAAATCAATGAATTATACAAAATAGCATTAACTGTATACATGATGAATGTTGAAAATACTGCTACATCAGCCACAAGTGGCAAACCAGATGAACAAGCTGCACTTGCTTTTCCTTTACATAAAAAATTCATCTCTTCACGAGAAGGCTCCCAGCCACTGGTGCCAGCTGGAGAAATCTTTTCACTCACTCATTTCCCTCAACCTCTCCTCCTTGTGTGTCTGCAGATCCCTCACTTCTCTGCAGCAAAAACTAGAAGAGAAGATAAAATGATTTTGTGTGCACAAACCCCAGAAATTATTTTTTCAGGAAACTTCTTTGAGTAGCAAACACCTGACTCAGGATTTTCAAAAGCTGTAGAGCGGGTTGGGTTATCTGATCACCCACAGGTATTTGGGTGGCTTCTGCTGTGATTATTTCCTTCATATGTACATAATCTTCAGGAAGTATGAAGCTATACAGCCAGGGGATGAATTCCAAAGAATATACATGAAAGAAATAGCATGTCACTCTCATTTACAGAGCAGAAAACAGGAGGTTCTTCATGTCCCAAACTTTATAAAAATTAATGCCAGCTTGAAGCTCCAGATGGACGCACAGACCCACTTAAGAGCTGATCACTCTGCTCCTTGTTCTTTTTTTTTCTTCTTTTGCCTCTGGTTGTTGTTTTTCAAAACTCTAAAATGTTTGTACAAACTTCCATCTTGGAAGCCCAGCAGAATAAACAAGAATATACACGAGGCACAAGAAAAGCCAGCAGACGGGAAAGAGATTTTTTTTTTTCCAGTTTATGGGCGTAACCATTGTAGCTGTTGAAAATATGCACAAAAATAGCTATAAACCACAAACAGGAGTCATTAAAATTTTCCACCTATCCATACCAGCAACTCAGGTACTCATTCAAAATAGTCCCTAGAAAAATTTACAGTGAATCCTTACAAAATACTTAGGAAGCCAATAAGCCTAGATTCAGAGGGGTGAGCATTTTTCACGGCCGGAGGTGTCCTTCCAAATCTATCAGGGATTGGCACAAATTGATGAGGTATCCCCAAAAACCCACTCTGAACTCACTATCTGCCTTGGAATACAAGGGACAAGGTGTTCACTCAGAGAAGAGCACTCAGATGCTAAAAGGTAGATCTTGCATGAAAATGAAGTACCAGAGCTGCCTGGGGGTTGCCACAAGCTTGAGAGAGCAAGGACTGGCTGAACAACAAGAATTCCATTTGGAAAGAAAAAAAAGAAAAGCCAAAACCCAAGCTTCAGTAATGAGTTCTGTTCCAAATTGACGCAAAACTAAAACCTTTGTCTGAACAACTCTGAGGAAAGTCTGATGTGCTGGGGGAAACTCTGTGTCATACAGAGGATCTTCAGCTCACAGCTACAACACCAGGGAATGCCTGTGTTTCCTAGCAGGCCACACAGAGCAAGTGTATGAACAAGAAGGCTTGGCAGACAAGTGTAGCCCCTGTCAGGGTGTTTAGCTTTCTGGTCTTTGTAGGCTTTAGAAGAGATGCTACTCTATCCCAAGAGACCTTTCCCAGTGCAAGCTGCATTTCGAAAAAAATACATTCTTAAAAAAAAAATAACAAACCCAAACAAATAAAAAAAAAGAAAACTTCCTGATTCAACTCAGTGCTATGCTTCAAATTTTAAAACATCCATGTAAAACCGCACTCCCAACCAGCTGGAGAGGTTTTACAGACCATGTACAGAAACACAACCTCTGCAAGCTCCTTCCACAGATAGACCTCTGGCCAGAGCAGGGATCTGCTGAATCTCCATAGTCTTCTTTTGCTCACCAATATCCTTGAATGTACCTACAGGAGTTGTTTCCCTGGCTTCTCTTGTCCTTCAGTTTTGGGAGGAGCTGCCTGGGTGGCTGGAGGGCAGTAGTACACCCTGGGGTAACCACAGGCAGGGAAACCACAGGTCTGCACCATGGAGATCTCTGTGCTCAACCTCGTTCTCTGGGGCAGTGGCCAGACCTTCCTATGAAAAAGAAATTAGATGTTTTTTGCCAAGAGAGTTTCCAATCTGCAATCCAAACAGGTCTTCTTGTGTCCTCAGGCACTTACAATTATGGAAGCATCCTATTTGTAGACGTGGTGCATGAAGACATGGTTTCGTGGGGGACTTGGCAGCTTTAGATTTACATTTGGATTCAATGATCTTAATCATTTCCAAACTAAATGACTCTATGATTTCCAGCATGTAACTCAGGAGCACTAACTGTGCAGAAGACCACATGCCTATGAATTTTACCCACTTTCAACACAAGTGAACACCACCAGACTTCTGATCTTACACCTTCCTACCCACACAACATGGAGAGAGCACTCATATGGCTGAAAGACACAAGCAAAACCAGTAATTACCTCCCTTGCCAGCATCTTTTTGGACAATGTAAAATGCCATTAGCCCAAACCAAAATATTGTGGATAATCTTGTCTCTACTGAAGTCGGTGGAAATGTTACCCTCAGTTTCAACAGGGCCAGGTTTTCTACACAATCAAGTTGC
Organism: Hypocryptadius cinnamomeus; assembly: GCA_013400635.1. NCBI lineage: Eukaryota > Metazoa > Chordata > Aves > Passeriformes > Zosteropidae > Hypocryptadius > Hypocryptadius cinnamomeus. The sequence goes on along the minus strand of VYZP01084902.1, from coordinate 33,045 downwards.
TTCATACCCAGTCTTCCATCCACTCACAGAATCCAGATGGTCCTGAATGAAAGAAAATTCGTCTCTTCTCCTGGCATCCCAATGTCTGGAATATTGACAGTAGGCAGGCTGCAGTACACACAGAGTGAGAAATAGAGTCACTGATGCTGTGAGTGCACCGTTCTTCAGCTAAATTAAATCAAATTTATAGTAGTCCTATTTGGAAAAAAAACTATGATAGACCAACTTTCAGCAGCTTATAAACAAACCAAAGCAAGGATGCTCAGCACTGCTCTGAAGAGAAAGAGTCCATTGCAACACTACAGGCACCTATCAGTAATTAAACTGGAATCGAAGCTAATCCCTGGATTTCTAGCCTCACATGGTTATTAGGGTAGACATTAAAGTTTAATAGAGCAGACTGTATGTGATACAGCTGGATTGACAGGTCAAAGATTAGCATTTCAAATTATGAGTTGTGATTACATCCAGTTCTGAATTTCCTGTAAATTATGAGATGGCAAAAGAGCTAACAGCAGTGCAATGGGAAAGCCAAGATCACTGTGTAGACAAGAAAATGGTATTTTAGTCAGCAGCCAATGCAGAGACATACAGATTATCCAAATAATCAAGTTAAATCAAGTGTATTTTGCAAGACAGTGGTTTATAGAGTTGTATTCACAGAATATCCATTTTTTGTAGAAACAAGATATATATTACTGCAAGAGAACCAGCTTTGGATTTGGGATGCTGTTAGTCCCAGGTCTGCTGTTGTCTCACACACCCTTAGTGCATGTTATTTTAGGATGCAAGTTCCCAAGGAACTGCCAGGAATTCTGTGTCCTGATCACATGGGCTTTCATGGGCCATGAGTGTAACTCCCCAACATCACCTGAAAACCTGAAACTTCAATCAGACACCCATGAAAATGAGAAAAATATTTCCATGTTTCCTAAATGCAATGCATGGCTTTATGCTATGACTGATTCCTCATTGTTTCTGAATTGAGAAAAAATCTCCCTTCTAAAGCAAATAACTGTACATAATAATAAACTAGTAATTGCACAAACAAATAAAGGTTAATCAATACTGCAGACCTTGGAGTTGAGGATTGTTCCTTCCTCTGTGTTCGGACAATGCCTGGCACAATGGGATTCCAGACCTAATTGTGGCCTTGGGGCACAATAGCAAGGGCAGTAAAACCAGCCATGTTTTCTTGCAGCAATCATCCCGTTCCGAGCCCCACATTTCTTTCCAACATTTTAGTAAGAAAAAGAAAATGCAAGGATCTAAATTTATTCCCTGGTAAGAAAATGTTGTGTGACTTTCGGCTGGTTTGTGCCTCCCCTTGAAGTAGCCTTGCAGAGAAACTCAATTCTGGTCACAGACATACACAAAAAAAAACCAGCAGTGCAATATTCAGGTTGAAAGTCCAAATTAATCTGTGGTGTAATTGCACGGTCTTCCTGAGGTTTCTGCTCAAACCTGCCAGATGAGATGCAAATACTTTAGTGTTTTTGCCTGGCATCACTCAGTTCTTGAACTGGATTTCAAAAATGGCATTGAGCTGGTTGTGCCATTATTGGTCTTTTTGGTGACTGACACGTTCCTGGTGCTTGTGAGATAATTCCCTTCTAATGCTGGCCGCAGGTCGGCTCAGTCAGCAGGCAGAGAAAAAGGGAGAGGCTCCTTCTAGGAGAAATGAGTTTCCTCCTCATTCTCTCTCTCCAAGTACAGGGTTAGTGTTTTGACATGCAAAAAAAAAATGGGACCAAAACCCTGCATGAGCAAAAATCATTGTTCATGCAAAATTATGAGAACAACTTTTACAGTCCACCTGAAAAAAAAAAAAAATATATATATATATAGCATTTGCAGATGCCAGAGCCTAAAAACCAGGAATCATAAATTGACTTTCTAGCAAGGAGGTCCACAGGCTGCTGCAGCTGACCTCCAGCTTCTTTTAGGTCAAGCACATCTATGTTCATTCCATACTTCTGACAACCACTCCTTTTGTAAAGCTGACTCAGTATTTATTGGAATAACCTGGGTGAGACAGACAAATCTATCATTTTTGGACAAATTTGTCTGCTTTGTGATCAAAGATGTTTAGATGTCTTTAAGACTTTGGAACATTATTATTTTTGAGACAAGATAAATGTCACAGATACCAAGTTGCTGGATGATTTAATGGTTAAACTCAATTTTTTTTTCGTCTCCACCCATTCCACAAGATTTTTGGATTGTCTCCAAGCTGAGTTCATTCCAAAGTGTTCCCTCATTTTAGTTCTGTCCTTCTGCAGAGGACTGCACATCCCAAACCTAACAGAGGATTTGGCAAAAAATCATTCTCCTTGTTTGACATACTTACAGAAACTATAGGCTAGGTCTGACTACACACAGCATGTTTATGCAAACATATTTTATAGAGGAACTCAAAAATGCTAATGTCTTTTCTCTTTGTCAGTCCCATTCCAGTGCTTTTCTGGATACATTTCATGATGTTTTTTAAACAATAATATGAATTATCTGGCTTTCTGTCTTTTCCACAGGAAAAAAAAGGAAAATATTTATATTTGCCATAATGTGTTCTCATCAAAGTCAGTGAGTGAGAGTTACCCATTACCTGACAATTAATTGTCTGGAAAGTAATCCTGATCCCCATCTTTTCCCCTTACACTGCATCAGAATGGAGGGGCTTCTCTCATCCCATCAGCAATCAGCAGGTTCGAGATGATACCACACAGTATTTTGCAAAAGAAAAAAAAATCACACTATATAAAGCTATTTTTGCTTTGGAGCTTTTATTGGCCTGTAAAATATTTTTACATTTATTATGCTTTTAATGAGAACTCCTAGAACCAAGACTGGTGTAAATAATGAAAACAACACTAGTAAATGTCCCCATAAACCTCGCACCAAGCCTTTGATGCTAATTTGCAGGCCTGGCGTCCCTTCCCTCCTCCCACCACCTTCTGCAGCAGGGCAATGGCCCGACTCAAAATGCAAGATATCGAACAGGAAAGGCATCCTGCAGGGCTGTGCTCCCTGCCTGGAGCTGCTGTAGCTCTGGGAGAGAAGGAAATCCCAGGCAGAGCAGGGAGCAGCGCTGCCATCTCTGCAGCCTCAGTCACACCAGCTGCAGCACCACTCCATCCCCAGCAGCCCCACAGGCATGGACCCTGCTCCCTGTGGTGCTGGAAAAAGGGCTCTCCTTCTTCTAGGAAGCTGTGTGTCACTTGATGAGTCATTTAATTAAGACCCTTAGACAAGTCAGAAAATCTTGGAAGCACCTTTACAATTCCCAGCTGCTTGGCAGCAGCCTTTGCTCTTCTGGCTTAGATAACACCGCCCAATGCCCGGGGTAATGCAGTGGAACTGGTCCCTTATTCTCTCTCTCTTACTGACATTCAGATTTCTTTATGTAGGTGGGACCTGGAGACAGCACCAAAAACCAGTTCAAGGATCCATTTTGGCAGCAAAATTCAAGCTCACAGCTAGTGCACACACAAAATGCAAGAGGTCATTGTCCTGCACCACCTTCCCTCTTGGGCTACAGGTGCTTCTTCAAACACCTGTAAATTAAATGAGTCCCATCATAATCCAAGATCATGATGCACAGGACAGAAAGAGAACACAGCCAGGCTGTGGATTGAGCCCAGAAAACACCCTGAATTACCAGGACACAGGGCTGGACCTTGAACTGACTTCCAGTTCTGTGCTTAAACTCCCAGACCATCATATCTCCTTTATTTCCTCCTGCAAGCCTGACAACAGCATTGCTGTATTTTGGGTTAAATCCAATAGAAAAAAGCACAAAGCCTGCTGATGGAACACAGATCAGCACTCCATGGCAGCACATGATGCACAGTGTGTTGCTGCAGCCCGGCAGCAGCGTGGGCTGCAGTGCTGCACAGAGATTTTGGTGATTTGTTTCCTGTCTCAGGCACTTTCCAGCTGGGTTTGACACTGCACTGTGGACTTTCCCTTCAGCACCTCCAATTCAACACACATGGATTAATTCTGACACATGGAGTGATGGCTTCAAAAACAAAAACATCACAACTCAGGGGGCTGTGTCCTCTTTTCCCACCATGGCACATCCTTCCTGAGGCCATGAAGAAATGCAGGACTGCTGCAGCTTATTTCCCCAGCCCTGACTCCCATGCTGTTGCTGTTCACAGATGGTTAGAAATGGCTGGCTATAGCAACTGGGACTCCAATTCCAGTTCCTACCAGAACTATCATTTCTGTGCGCTATCAGTTACAAATAGCACATTGGTTTTTCCTTTGCTATTTAATCCTTTCAATTCCAGAGCCAGATCCCATAAAAATTCCTTCCAGTGTCTACATCACAGAAACACACTCAAACCTTAACAAATCACTTTTTGCAGGGCTTACCAGCCCTGCCTGCTGCTCGTTCCAGGTTGGGTCAGTAGATCTTTTTTCTCCCCAATTTGCCTATGACATTTCAATTGGAGTTTTCTCAGTTCCCATCCCAAAACACTTTGTGCCAGTACAATGTTCTTTCAACTTAAATTGATGCATCCTACTGACATCACCTGGATTTCACTAGGAAATTAAGACAAAAAAGCTTTGGGTTAGACCAAATTCATATTTTGGTTTTTCTTTGGGATTCTCCTAGGCAGAAACAATACCATCAACAGTCACATTTCTTAGCTGGAACTAATGACTATTCATTCATGAACTTTGCAAAATGTCGTGTAATAAAGGAAACAGTAAAAGGTTATGGTAATGCACCATGATAAGTCATATAATCTGCAAAAAAACAAGCATACACAAGAGTTTCAAGTACACAACCACTGAACATGGTGTTCCACAGCCCCTGTGAAATGAAGGAAAAGGAGAAAAACCATCAGTGTCCATGAGGATGACTCAGGACATAAGCTGAGCAATGTGGCATTGTGACATTCCCCACACACAAACTGAAGATGTCACTGAGCCCTCAGGAGCACTGCCCTGACAAAACATTTCATTGAGGTTTCTCATCACATGGACACCCCACCTGATGCTCCCACCTTCACAACAGGGAGAAAAACCTCTTTACACCAAGCTAAAAACCCTTGCATTAGTTTTTTTTGTAGCACAAAAATACCCTTCAGTATCGTTTTCCCAGGCTGCGATGAAAGCGGCATTCCCGCAAACCAGGACAGGAGGCATTGAAAATGCAAAGGGGTTTCACATTGCCTGGCCCAAACCCAGCCAGAGCGGGCCAGAGGCAAGCAGAGAGCCTTCCCTTCACCAGATGTGTCCAATAAGGGGCAACCCAAAACTCAGCCCTGGTGGGATCCCGCTTCACCCTTAAGCAGTGGCAAAATTAACCATTGTGCTCGGCTTCTCCAATGGGAATGCCGCTGCTCTTGCCACATAAATCAAACCCGGCTGAGAGATCAAAACCTTCAGCAGAACCAGATGGCTGCATATGGGGCACACAGTGCACGTGCTCGCCGTGCAGGCAGCCCTTGTGCAGCTCCTGCAGCAGTGGAGATGCAAGAAAAATTGTTTATTCCTGCAGCCTCCCCGAGTTTGGGCTGTCTGTAGGAACAGGAAAGCTGCCACAGGGAAAAAAATTGCATGTGCCAGTCAACAAGGTAAAAGCATACAGTGCAAACAGAGAGGGAGGCACTGGACCCACTAATATCTGCACAAACAGCCTAGAAATATCCTTTTCTCACATATTTTCAGCAGGAAAAATCCTCAAGGAGGGCATTGGCACTAGATCCCACAGCAACCCTCTTCCCATGGCACTTTTAAGAAGCCTCTGGCTAATGCTCCAAGTCATGTGAGACTGGGAAAAAGCTGGCATCTTCAAGGACATTCACATTCCTAATTCCCTGGGTTGGTGCCTATGTCACACAGCCTGGAAATCTGTCCCACACACATCTAAGAAAAGAAAAGTGACATTGTGGAATGTGGAAAACTAACTAATATAAAAGCAGTAAATGAGACAGGTAAACTAAGCATACAAACCAGCAGGTAACTTCTGGATGGCAAATTTAATGTATGACATTTCCTCAACCTGGCAAGGGCCAGTGGCACCAAGGAAGGTACAGTCAGCTGCAGAGACCTGTCTGTGCAACTGCCCGGTGCTGTGCCACCCCTGCCCCCTCTCAGCATGTGTGGGGTTGGTCTTCACCAGGGGTCATGCACCCTGAAAAAAGCACCTTTGAGAGAATGACACCAAGACACATAGACCTGTTCCTCCCTTCCCTGGATGTCTCTTTCTTTTGCTTGTGATCCATAGAAAGGAGCAGGTGAGGGCTTGCTGCTGACACGGTGATGGATGGCTGCGGGCAGGGGCTGCTGCGAGGGACGACTGACAACCCCCCAGGACAAGAGCTCGTGGCAAACAGCCCAGCCCAGCAAGCTCCACTGCTAAAGAGGTGGAGCTGCACTGCACACCCCTCACAAGCAGTTGGATTTCACTCTGAGGCCACTAGAAAAGCACTTTCTGGGAAATGCAAGATGTGTGGAGAGCTTCAGCTCTGCTCAGATCAGCCATCAGCAGGGACACGGGTAGATCACACAGCATGGTCTTGTCAAGGGAGGTGACAAGCAGGCTCACATAACCCATGGTTGTTCTCCAGAGATGGGTTGTAGCAGCTCACAATCCTTTGTGACAGCTATAAAGCACCATCAGTGTCTACTTCACTGTGTGCCAATCACTGTGCAGCCTTTTTTTTAAATAAATATAAACATGATCTTTAAGGAGCAGGCAAATATTCACAGAGAGCATGGGGATGGCATTGATTTACTAACAGTTGGAATTTCAATTCAGATTGATTTCCATTAAACATGCCAAAGGATATGGGGGTTTTATGGTTTTTTCCTGAAAATAGGATCTCCATGTCATGTGAGATCTAAGAATTCACCAAGAAAAAGGAATAACTATGCTTCGAAGTTGTTTACTTTACATTTCATTTCAAAGCTATTTAACCTGTTGTACACAGGAACTGCTTCAAACTTTATTTTTTTTTTTTTACCACTTTCTTCAGAAGGCTGTTTTAGCAAAGCAAAGGACACGAAAGACATGAGGGATCTTTTCAAACTCTTGAATGATACTAAAAAGAAAGCTTAATAAATTGACCTATACCCTTTTCCTCACATCACATGTGACCAAAGAACTTGTACAGGAGCCCCCAGAATCCAACACCTGTCTGCTAGAAGAGCATCTCATTTACCCACTTTTTGTACTTCAGCCACAGCAAAACAAAACCAGAATTTCCCCACAAAGCACTCTGCAGTGGTGGAGAGCTGATGCCTGCTCAGGAGAAAAAAAAGGAAATTAATAAATAAAGCTTTTTTTGTTTGTTTTAGGCATATCCTGAATCTGCCGTTTCCAGATATCTTTGGGCTTGGTGAATCATTCTTACATTGCAATGCCAAGGGTGACAAGCTGAAAAGCTTAGGGCAGGGCTTGGAGAGATGAAAACCAGTAGCAGTTTCACCAAATGCAGCTGGGTACCAAGACTGAGGGATAATTTTTTGCCAAAGGAATGTTGCCTCACCTGCAAAATGCTTCCTGCCCTCACCAGCAAGCCAGGAAATGACACCTGGAGTAGGGCAGCAGCACCACCCTCCCTTGCTTCCCAGCAGAGCTGCACAGGAGGGAGCCTGGTCCTTGGGGCCATCACAGTCTGTTTCTGGGTGCTGGTGGCTTTTTTCTGTCTGGGAAAGATCAGATTTTTTCTTGTTCTTGATTCTGGAGCAAGGAGTACATGCAATTTCCCACCCGCCACCAGAGCCTAAGCCTTGAACATGGAACACCCATGGTTCAACAGCTCTGGAAAACATTCATTTAGAGGGAGAAGAAGGTTGTTTCTGGAATAGAAATCCATTCCTACATCTTACCTCATTATTCAAAAAATATTTCTGCTTCATGCTTAATTCAACTCTGCCAGCACTCCCCCAAAGGTACATGATCTCCAGGTCCCACTCCTTAGTGCAGCTACTGCAGGCTGAAAACCCAAGCCCTGCCCCAGCAGCTTTTTTTCTCAGCTGCTTTGCAAACATTTGCCATACATCATTCATTACACATACAACAACCCTGCGTGCTCATTTCTTAAACCACTGCCAAAGTCATCTGCAGGGGAACCCCAGGCAGGCAGGTACAGGAACACAGAGCTTCCTGCTTGTCTAGAATGCTGCTGTACTTTTCACTCTGAATTCCCACCCGTTGCACCTTGTCCTCAATTTTCAGGACCAGTCTTTGCTCTGAGACGTGTTGAATACCCATATGGTACATATATACTTTGTGGAAAACCATAACACATCTTAATTATCAACACCATCTCTTCAGAAGGACACAGCCAAGTTTATGGTAAGATCCCATTACAGCATTAAACACAGATAGCTCCTGTACAGCAGGAAAGGAAGAGAAAAGGGGTGGAAACCAAGTCATTTAATCGAAAATGCACTATCTGATTGAAAAAATCTGTTTCTTCAGCAGCTCTTTGGGCCCAGGTTAAGTTAATGAAAAGAAGGTTCCCCGAGTACATGTGTGACTCTTTAGGCGACAGTAATCAAGCTGAGGTGCATTTCCTGGGGATTGGGAGCCAGCTGAGAGGAGCTGCCGTGCCTTGGGTCATTAAGCACAGCCAGGCAGTTATCCACTGCACCATTGCCATTACTGCCAATAGCCCTCAGCAGAAAAAAGAACCTTGTCCAGCTCAAAGGGGGAGAACCCTGAGGATTTTTCCCCTTCTGAACCATTTTTGGAGTTCATGGGATGTCAGGAACCTGTGTGCAAACCTGGGTGACAGAGCAAACCACCCCACTGATGCTTCTTGCAGTGTGTGGTGACAACGCAGTTTGCAAAGCTGGGGTTTTCACCACAATAAGCAGTTTGCCACACTGAGGAATCCATAGACATCCTTTTATTTCCCTGTAGCCACTGGAAAAGTGTGTTTGCTTTCACTGTCCTACAGCCAGAATGACGTGGTTTGTTCATCCCTGAGTTTGTGCCCTTAAAGAAGTGCTGCAAGATCCTTCAGAAATGGTCTAGGAGGGGCAGCAACTGCTAATTTAACTATGCTTTTTTAGTAAATACCAGAGTAAATAGACATAAATGTATGGGGTTTAAATAGCAACAGCCCTAAGGCATGAGTAAATTATCTTTATCCTCTTTTAACTAAATGGTGTCTGAGGGGTCGGGAGGGTTTTGCACATAAATATGTATCTTAAATATTCAGCAGAACCCTTTGAATTTATGTCCTGCTTATGCAAAGAGAAAAAGGAGTCTTCCAATTCCCAGCACCTTCAGAGACAAAAGGAGGGGCAAGCACAAGGTTGCACAGCAGGAAAGCTGCACTTGGCACAGAAAATAAATCGCTCTCTGGTGCCAGTGTGGGTCCCACTGAGAGCAGGAACCTGCCAGGGACTCAGCATAGTGGGATGGCTCCTCACCATGCTGTGTGAACCATGCCCGATCTGCAGATGGTATCAGCACTTGTACTCCTCGTCTATCAGTGTGAAATCTAACATGATTCACAGCCCAAACATCACTCTTCAGGCTATAATTAAGCAGAAGTCTTGTTGCTGGTTTGCAATCTGATTTTAGGAAGGGGAGTGATGAGATTGTGGCTGGAGTCTCCAAGTGGCTTTGATGGGAGCATATACGCATCACACAATCGCATCCCAAAACTGCAGGAACAGCTTCTTAAACCTCCAAGGCCATTTACACCGAGCCTTATTCATCTTTCACCATGTTTATTTTTATCTTTAGAAAGTAAAATGATGCTTCACAAACAAAATTATAATGACTAGTACTTAAGCAACCCATTTGATCCTGCAAGCTCCCCAAGCGTTTTCCTCACTCCCACCACTCCCAGCCCAGACTCCCGAGGCATGAAGAGGTGCAGCACCTACTGCTCTGCAGAGGGCTGCTGGTGCCACCCTGTGATCCAGCCCCAGCTTGGGCATCTCTAATAGAAATATCTCTGCACATCTACTGGTTTTCACCAGCTCTTCAGTGTGTCTCTGCATTTCAAGTCTAAAAGTCTTCACAAACATGAAGGGCACAGGGAGATTCAAAAATGTGGGTGTAAGCAGAAAGGAAGAGAGGTGAAAGGGATCTTTGTCTTGGGCAACCCCTGGCTCCAGAGCACTGTGTGTTTACCAGCCCTGTTGAATGCAATCTCCAGCCCTGTCCCACAAAATCTGAGTGCAACCCAGTGGCCCCTCAAAACTCCTGGTGTGAATTATCTGTCCTTCAGGAAAGCCTGCTGATAAATCAGTCACTGGAACCCATTTTCTTTCTGGTACTCAGTAATTGTTACAGTCTCTCCCTGTGCCCGTGATGGCTGGGTTTCTCATTAGCATCTCAGTGAGCTGAAAGATGTGTAAACAGGTGTAGCTACAGAATTTCCTACTGGGTACACATCTGAGGAGACTCCAAAGCATAAATTACTCTTTCTAAAGTCAGTTTTAAATCATGCTTACTAACAGTCATCTCCTGCCCTTGATCCTTGTTCCTAGGATGGCAATAGGAGTTTCACATATGGTTTGAGTGAAGCAGGAGCCCTTCAACGGCTCCACATCCACCTGTTTCAGATTGTGTCATAGGTATGTGCTTAAGCATTTCATTAACATTTCCCTTTTTTAATGTTAACCCAAGCCATGCTAACTCTACACATGCATCTGGAAGTTTGCAGCAGAAATGCAACTTGCACCCAAACCTGACAAATTCCAGAGGCAGCAGAGTGTGAAGCCAGTGGGTGAGCAAGGCAGCTCTGAAATATTCCTCCTGAGAACAGGAGGTTTTCTCCTATTTAAAGGAAATGAAAACTCTGTGGGTGCATGATGTGCAGTTTTAAAGATCCATCCCTAAATGTACAGATTTGGAGGAGCATCATTCCCCTGTGAAACACACACTCTGCTCAAGGATCTCAGCTGCATTCCAAGGCCATATCCACATTACTGCTTTTTCCTCATCAAAGCAGAACTGCACCCCACCTCCCTTATTTTGTGAGCTGGGAGGGTCCTTACTATTTCATAATTGCTTTAGGAAAACCTATACAGTACCTGTGATAGAAAGAGCCACCCATTGCTGAGCCTTTGTTCCACGAGCAATGTTACCCAGCAGCACAGCTCCAAAGCCTGGCTGGGAGCTGAACAGGTTTTAGCATGTTTTTTCATCTCATTTTTTTTGTCTCCTTTCAGTTGGAAGCTCAACTGTCAAGACTAAACCATCCACCTGTGTGGCATACCCCAGCATGGCTGAACTTGATAGATCTGCACAGTTGGATTCTGCAGCAAAGATCACAGATCTGAGACGTACACATTGAGAATAGACTACTAAGCTTTCCCCCTCCACTCCTCCCCCAACAAAAGAAAAAACTCAAACCCAAACATGTGTTTTTCCTCGTGGTGCTTTCTTTTTAAGGTATCTCCTGTCAACAATGTCATGATGGGAATTCTCAGGGAATTCTCAAAGGGAAACCTTTGAAAAATTAGATTGCTGTTGATATCTCATGTCTTACACTCAGCATATTGCAGCAATTGAGGACAGAAATGTGTAAAAAATTATTTGCAATGAGGGAAAAAAGAGAAAAGTCAGCTATGCAAGACACGGGTAGGTAGGGTGTTCCAAGTCTGAAACCTCCAAGCACAGTTTGGAAATAATGAAGAACTCTGCAGAAAAAGGAACAGAAATGCAGGAATGGTGCAGGGTGAAATGGGCTCAAACACCAGGTTGTGCTGCAGGGAAGCCCAGAAGTGAAGGAGGTGAAGGCCTCTGCACAGATGATTTGGTGATTATGAATTTTAGAGTAAGACATCCACCTGTACACTGCTGCTCTCCTTCATGGGAAAACATGACAGAAATGACACAAACTGCTCAAGGACCTTAAACCCCCCTGGGAGGAACCTTAACATTCAGCCTTCTCTGGGCTTGAAGTATCTCATATTTCTCAGCATTTCCTCCACAAGGTGTTTTCTCCCTGTTGTTCTCAGTGTTGCTACCACCCCACCTGCTATTCAGTTTTAGTTGTAAAACCTGGTGCATTCAAGTCCACCTTCAAACCTGTCTGTAATGCTCTATGGCATCGAGTTCTGTATCCCATCTCCTTTCCATTCCTCAAACCAAGCTCCTGCCCCTTTGTCTTTTATTCTTACCTCATCTGTTGAACAAATGTCACAGCCACAATTATTAGAAATATTTGAACCTGGCAGCTGCAAATACTCAGAGGCAACTATACATGCAGAGAACTATAATTAGTTGGAACATTTAATTTTGTTTCTAAATCACTGAGATGCAGTATTGGAATCTCTGCAGACACAGACAATCAATACAGACAGTGTGACTTAGCGAGCTTTACGGTCATTTATTTTCCATGTATGAAAGGATAACTAATACATCCTGCCTACAATGACATATATTGTATTGCACAAGAAGGGATTTTGCTTCACTAAAACTCAGACCAGGATACATCCACTCATACCAACTTTAGCAGTGATACCACACTGAGTGCAGCAGTCAAAAATTACCCCTGGGAGAGCAGAAACTACAAGCTTGGGCTGAAAAAAATTAGTGCATAATAATTACTTAGTGATTGCTGCAGGGTACACTAAAATCATCAGCTGGAATCTCTAATGTTGCCTAAAGTAGGTATCTCTCATCACTCCTGTCTTATGGAGGGTCAAGGCACAGAAGCACCCCTTTTGCTGGAGGCAAAGAGATGAAGTTTGAGTCTACAAGCTCCAACCTCACATCTCATTATTCAAAGCCCTTCAGAGTTCCTTGGTATTGACACTAAATAAAAATTTCTGATTTGTTGCACTTCCTGCAGTTTTCTCTGACTGGATGCAATCTTCTCCAGAGCTTCAGACCACCACCCCACTACCCCAGCATGTTGTCCATACACAATATATCCAGGGAATTTATTACCTTCCCTTCTCCTACAGCCAAAGAAGCAGCAGACATGCTCAGAGCAGAACCTCTCCAAATAGCCCATCTTCAAATAATTCCAATCAAACTTAGGAGTAGATCCCAGTTTCCTCTCCCAATTCAAGACATTCTTCTCTTTGCTGTTTTCTGAAGAATCCTTTCAGAACTAGGATATCCCAAGTCAATATCTTGTCATCTCTGTTTCTGCATTCATGGCTGATGTAGCTGTGTGGGTTGTGTAAAGTTGCTTTGGGCTTCTAATTGTGATATTAATTCATTTATTTGAAGAGAATACAGTTGAAGTAATAAAATGAAGAAGACAAAGAAGCAGCAGCCTATAAAATCATTATACTCTAGTAGTTTTATTGATAAGGATTAGGAGAAATAGCAGGAAGACAGAGAAGGAATAATATTTAGTTCAGATAATAAAATTATATGAGCTGCCATATTCATAATGTTAAACAAGACCTGAGGGAAGCTTAACTTGAAAGATTACACAGGTGGATTCTTTTCCTTTGGAGAACATGAAAGATTATTGTAAATGTCTTTTTACACAGCTGCCTCTTCAAACACAGTCACAAGAAATTAGCCAAAGGCCCATTTTTCACCACATGGTCTGACACACACAGCAGTGTGGGGATGGAGCCCTCATTGCTGCCTCTGCTCAGAGCAGGGCTCAGGGATGCTATTCTAGCACATCAGAAGTTTGGGGGGGTTGTGTTGTACCAGCTCCTTGCCCCTGTCCTGCATCCCACGGCTCAGGCACCACAGTTTGGCTCATAGGGCACCACAGGCATCCCCAGCTGTGGGGATCATGTACTGATGGTCAGGGGACAAATGTGCAATGATCTATTAGGATAAATCACGTACTGCTCTTGGAACAGGCACTTGGGTTCTACAGGCAACCAGGTAATACCTGCAGGCAGGAGTCTTTCCTTTCCTAAAAAAAGGAGCACCTATGGATAAGGCATAAATGAGAAGAGGGAGAAAACAAGCCTGCATGTCCTCCCAAAAATGCTGCTGTAGCTGGCTACCAGTGGGTTTTATTCATTTAAACAATCTAATCCTGGATAAAATTAGCAGTTTACCCCCAGAGACTTGCTGCTCAGTAACCCTCTTGTTTGGGACCATATTCAGTTAAAAGGCTGTTCAGTGATACACCAAGCTTGGCAAGCAAGCAAGCTGCACTTAATCTGAAAGATGATGCTTAAAATTTAAAAAATAAGGTGGAGAAAAATGGCAATGTTTCTGTTCTAGGAGCAGGAGGCATTCCCAAATAGTCCTTGCTCCAGGCTTGGGAATTTGTTTTGATTTTTACCTTGATGTTCACTCACTTTAAGCACGAAGATCCAAAGCCTATATGAGAGCAATAACCATTCCAAGACATTTACAAATGACCCTCTTAACTGTTTATGAGACATTATCTGAGGTAAAGCAGAGTAGGAGAAATAAACTTGAAGTAGGAAGAGCTGGCTCGCCTCCCAGATGGAGCATGATAAAGCACCAGTGTCAGTGTTTCTTCTCAGTTTTATGGCAGCCTTTAACTGCTTGGTGTTTAGGATTTTTTATCAGAAAACGGAAAGAAGAAGGAATGGATCCAAAGCAAAGAGGTTTTCACAAACAATATTCTCCAAATGACTTTATTGAGCAGATACTGTGTTATCTGGCTATCAAGATAACACCATTTATTTTTTTACTTGCCACAACAGCCTGCTGCTCAGATTCCCAGTCCTGGGATGTACAAGGAATTCCTGAGCACAGCAATAAATTTTCAAAGGGATCTGGATGACCCCACTGCTTCTTTCCTATTAGAAAATATCCTGAACAAAGTTAATCTCTGGTCAGATTTAACTCATTAAATTGATTTCTATTGTCTCTCTTAAACAGTGTGCTAGTTTTCAGTTCCCATATTTAGAAAAGCTCTCTGGATTTTGTTCGTCTCCCACGAAAGTTTAATGAATGGCCCTTCATGAAACCATGGGAATAGAATACATTTTTTATACAGAAAGCTCTCCTGGTAGTTGAAATTGCGTGAAAACTGCCTCACTTCTACTTTTTCTTAGCCCAATGCAGAAATAAACTTAAATCACAATTTTTACTGTCCCTTCAAAACATTTTCAGCACTACTTTGAGGAAAGAAAAAAGGGTAAACCTCAATTGTTCCAGTTTGTTCAAATTTTGAAATGTAAGATACAAATCAGAGCACCCATGCTGGGTTTGGAGGAAAGGTAAACAGAAATTCAGTTCAATTTCTGCTTTTAACCACCTGCTTTAGGCAGCTCTTCAGCAAGGAAGAGCCTAAAATGTGGGACAGGGCTCCAAATAAAAAATTATATCAATGAACCAGTGGCATTCAGTTCTGAAAGCACACACTAGTTTGCTATTAAAGAAAAGACAGTAAGGCCTCACATTTACAAAGCTGGTGGTTGGATCTTTACTCCTTTCTATTGCTTACTCCTTGGTTATGAATGAGTAAAGCCATCCATTTGCACCATCCTCCACAGAATAGACAAACAGTCAGGTCTAGGGGAAAGAAAAAGTAAGTATGTACTCCTTATTAAGCAACAGAACACCCTGTAAAGAAAATATGTTCATTGTATTGGATATATTGGATTAAAAGCTTCCCAGTTTTATGAAAACTTTATTGAAATGGTTGTCAAATTCACAGAATGAACAGAGTTTTGACAAAAATGTCTAAATCCATTTAAATAGCATTTTTTTCTCATGCTTCTGCAAAGAACTTGGAAATGTGTAAAAAAAATGATGAAAGAAATCCAGCAAAAGGGGGGAAAATTAAAATACTTCAGAAATAGAAAACTAAAGCTTATACTTTACACAAACAGAAGGTTTGGCTTTTCCAGGATGCCAGTGCTCACAACACTTCTATCATGTGCCATGAAATGCCAGCAGGACTGAGGGATGGACGCTGGGAGCAGCAGAGCTGAGGGACATACTGGAAAGATCTCTCATCTTCTCAGGCTGCAGCTGAAATCAGTTCATGAGGACAGAGCCAAGGAGCTGAGGAAACTCCATGTCTTGGCACCCATGGAGCCAGTTTTTATTTGGATTCAATATCACAGGCTTCTGCCAAGCCCAATGAAAATTTATCATCAGCTCTCTGAAAACTGGTGTTCTTCTTATCCCTGATTGATTGATTTGGTTTCGCTCCCTCAGACCGAGCTACTGTTCAGAGGCTAAAGAGGAAACGATTTCTCTTTGAGAATCTACCTGAAGATAAAGCACTTCCTGGGCTGCTCAAACACACAATGAGCTGGAGGATGAAAGACCCAACCCTTCCCAGGTCATTAACTCTGCCAGTTGCTCCATGGCTGATGCTGGTCTTTCCCTCGGGCAAGCTGCACCCCTCAGAGCAGGGCAGCATCCCTGCTGAGCTCCAGCTGTGACCCAGAGCAGCTCGTTGCAGCTCTGGGGGCTGCCTGCAGTGAGCTGTGTGCTCTGCAGCTCCTGGCAGGCTCGGGGTGGGCACAGGCTGCCCTGGTGGACACACACAGAGCCCACAGCGATGGCACTGGGGTGCCCTGGGGTCCCTGTCAGTCAAAGTGAGGCAGAGCTACTGCTCCAGCCAGGCACCAGATGCTGGAAATCCTGGATGAATATGTCAAATCCCCTGATTCCACTGGTGTGAAATTTCCAGGCAAAAAAAGAAGACGTGTCCAGGGAAACCACGTGACAGCCTGAACTTCAAGATTTCAGTTCCAGGGATTTCAGAAAGCCCTGAATCACAATTTCCACTAACACCATTTAAAAATATACCCTCCCCAGCCAGCAGGAACCCAAGTGAAGAGCTAAGAATTGCTAGAGTCCACACCAAGGCAAAAAAACTCATGGCTAGGTCCTGAAGGATCAGAATGGTTTTGGGGATCAAAGAGAGAAAAGTGATGCCACCCCATCAGAGGAGGGACTTCCCTGTAGAGATGTGATCCTGCAGGATTTCTCATTTCCCCCAAGCATAACCTCACCACTACATCACACATTTTAACTCACTCCAGTTTCTCCCACATTGAACCAGAGCTGGTCTAAGTCTTATTACAGCATTACTTGGGTTTATACTTGCAGCATGTTTGACCATGTTTTTCTTTTTTGTTTTCACCTTCTAGTTGCATTTTCCTCCAGATGGGAATAAAGCTCATGGCAATGCTCATGGCAAGCCAGCCTCTTCAAGCTGAAATGACTAGAAAAGTTCATTTATTGAAAACCTTTTAGGTGCAAGGGAATAAGTTGTTCTTCCAAGTCCAGCTATCCAGTAAGAGGTTAAGAACCACATTTCTCTAAGAATTTCAATTGCAATCTGTTGCCCTCATTATTTACTGGTAGAATAAAATATAGCATCCAAGTGTGAGGCAGGCAAAAATTCCTTACACTTAGCACAATTCCATTCCAAGCAAACCCCAAGATCTGCACTAATTGTGAGTACAGCCTAATGGCTGCAAACATTATTTTAAGCATGTTAGCATGTCTCCACTGGAAAAAAAAAAAAAAAAATGAAGTACTTTGTTTGAGATCTGTGAGTCTGCTCTGAGCAGGCTGATGCCTCTATAAAGCCTGTCACACTGCCCAGAGCCCATTGCTTGGGTACCAAAGGCACAATGGCTCTGTTAATGCAGCCCTGAGCCCAGGATAACTCATCTGGAGCAGCAACACTCTGCCTGTTTTGCTGCCTTTGGCTTGCTGTTAGCTTGGGTGGGTCTGGTTTGGGGGTATCTGCACCACAAACCTCTGCCCAGATCAGAAGTCTTTCCCAGACTAGACATCTTTCCCAACACAGAAAAGTTAGCCTCGGCAAAAGAAAAAATATTGGAAAATCTATTTCACAGCATGGTGCAACTTTACAATTTTTCATTCATATCATCCAACACAAGGATTTTTGGACGTGGAAGTGTTATTTCCCATTTGCCTCTTAGAGGAAAAGGAAAGGAGAGCCCATGATGTTCAATGTGCTGCTCAAGGATTAATGTTGAGAAGAGCAACTTGTAAAATAAAAATGGGGTCTTAAAAAATAAAATAGTTTGACAAGGAAATATTTGAGCTGTCTAAAAGAGATCTATTTATACTTTTTGGCAAAGACCACATTTTAATTGGGGTTATTACTCACATGAGCCTGGAACTACATAATATTATCCAATAATATAGAGAATCTGACACCAAACATGTCCCAGCACACATTATATTTGCATTTGCCAGACATGGAATCCCATAAATTGTTGTCTGATAAAGGTCTGCGTTCAATGGACAAGACTTTAAACAATTTGCAGGGGATTATGGATTTCGACATACAACATTCAGTCACGGTTATTTGTAATCAGATGGTCTGGTGGGAAAGGGAATTAAGCCTCCTAAGCTGAGCCTGGGCTGAGGCTCTGTTGAACTTGAGAACAGCCCCTTCCAAACCTAGGTCATCCTCCACAAGAGCCTGACAGCCTCAGCTATTCAAACCTCCCAAGGAAGGTGAAGCTGATCTAGATGTCTGTGAGGATGAGGCACAAATCATCTTTCACAACATCAAAGATCCAAAACCTGGGATGTGCAATTTGCTGCATGCATGATGTTATTCAGGGACAACGGAGATGGAGATTTTATGGCAGCTGCTCATGTTTCCCATAAAATTCAAAGCTCACACAGGGAGACTCAGGAGGAAGCAAGAAGCAATTGCAACTTATTTCCCAGGGAAACAGGGACCTGAACTGGAAAAGGACACAGCAAAACCACTGCAGGAGCAAAAAGAAGCAGTAGGGATGGAAATGCTACTTGGGGCATAAGCCCAAATACCCAGAACTCCTGAAAGATTCAGTAAGCTCTGATACAATAGTCACCATCACCATGCTCCCTGCAGCATAGTGGAAAATGTTCTGGCCTGTTATGAAAAGGGAGGGCTGGGTAATTCAGCACTGGTACCTAATGCTGCTGAGTGGGAGCTGATCCCAGTCAAGGTGCCCCAGGCAATGCCACCTCTCTGCAAGAGAGATGCTCAACCTCCCTGGGGCACCTTTTTTCCAGGTCATGTCCAAAACTCTGAGGAAAAATGAACTCTCCATTTTTTCTCATGCTTCATTTGGCTTAATTTGGGCTGGGTCTTGCAGACCTAGTGGCTCCACCAAGGGAGTGGTCGTGGGAGAGTGGGGACAAACCTCACCCTGGAGAAGCACAAACCCTTGGCAGCCATGCCTACTACTGAAGTGAAATGTCATGAAATCACAGTTCCAGGCAGAAAGACCAGCTCTGGGGCTCAAGTTTTGAGTTCAGTTGTACTGAGCCTCTACTAACAGTCATAATTGGGGATTGCAGATCATTGCCAGGAACATGTGCAAAGAACCCAGTAAAATCCACATGTGTCAAGGTTTGGAATCATGAAATCATGGAACATTCCAGGAAAGAATGCATTTAATGGGATGAAATAGTAGAAAAGGAATATAAGCAGGTGTTGCTTTCAGACAGGTCTCTGCACACATTGACAGCAGCAAGCAAAATACAGATGAAAAGATGGACCTGGATGTGGAGGTGCACTTGGAAATAAGGACTCTAATCTAACTACCTTAGACAATTTCTGCCTTGGTCTTGCACTCTCTTGGAGCTGTAGTAAAGAACAGCAAAACATAGCCTTGAATATCTTGAATGTCAGCTGAACACCAAGGTTATATTCAGCTCTTTCCAAAATTTCCACAGGATCATTCTTTTCCCCCTCTTTCTATGGAGAGTACTGAAAACCACTTAAAAGAGTGTGTGCAATAAGGCCAAAGCTTTCCAAGTGAACTGAGTGCTGGCAAAACAATCCAGGCTGAGAGCAGTGGGAATTGCTCTGGTCCATTTAGTAAGAGTAGAAGAGCACCACATCAGTAGTACAAACAGCCCTGCATCCCACTGCCAGGAATCTCTGCTGGCCAAGGAAGGAAAAGAAAGAGAGGCTCAAAAGAAGCCATGCACATGCTTATACTCCATGCTTTGGCAATATCTGGTTCGAGATACTTTAATCTTTTTCATTAATTAGAAAGCCTAGTACTCACGGGCTGATCTTCCTTTTCTTCCTGGGGACTCGTTTCCTTGAAAACAAAGGGACCCATTTTCTCCAGGGGGACTCCGTGAGCTTCCACAGAGCACAGAGCTCTGGAAATGAGAAATTCCACAGAAGTCCACAGGTTAAAAGTCCAAAAGAGATTGAAAATGTATGAAGTCAGGCTAATATGTGTCTTCATTTTCGTCAGTCTTCTGATTTAAGCAAAGTCAAAATTCAGTTTTTTGTTCCTCAGGGTAGACTCAAAACACCAGGAGTTACACTGAGTAGCCTCGAATCCACATGGAAGGGAAGCTCCTGGTTTTGCACTGCATGATGGCAAAAGCAAAACAAGTGCTAAACAAAAGACACTCCCTTTTTTCCAATGGCAAAGTCATCTCACTGAATTTCTGCTGTGCAGATTACAATGTATACACATTTGAATCTTCTGATGTGAGAACTGGTCCTGTTCACTAGGACAGCTCAGATTTGGGTCATGGCAGGGGGTCAAATAAAACAATAAGAAATTAAAGTATATCCTGAGAAATAAAAACTGTATCCTTTTATTATTTGATAACAAAATTAATCTAGTATAAGAGATGCTTTGAACTACTCTTGACAGCTACCTACCACACCTACAACAGCTACCAGAGAGCATTTTGAAACGGGATACAGTGACATCTATTTTACTGATGGGCTCCCGAGGCAAAAAAAAAAAAAAAGGCAAGAAGTGACAGTCCACACACTCACCCTGGAGAGCAACTGAATCTGGGGGCTTTGCAGGTGTAAAACCACCACAGAAGATTGACACATCCTCCTCAACTTACCAGAGCTCCATGGAAGCTTTCTGGGGCAAAACTGACACCTGTGTAATTTCTACAGCATCTGTGCTGGGAATGAGACTATGTCAGTATAAAATTAGTACAAGAGGTAGGAGTCAAGCCTCGTAGGTAAAAGCCTTGAAATTCTTGTCTCTGATCCACCTGTCAGCATGAAAAACAAAATGGTCAACAAGCATGAAATTCAGCTTTTTAGCTACTTTTGGCTAAAAATGTGAATTTTTAATAAGTAATACTACAGCTATTAAATTACTAATGTAGGACTTCCAAGAAATCATGCAGATGGTGCTGCTTGAGGATTTTTTAATACCACTTGAGATTTTCACTGGGACTTCTAAGTTCTCCTGACAAATGACTCAAACTTTCCATTATCTAGAAATGGCACTAAGGAGAAGTGCACACCTCTCAGCCTTCCACATGGTTGGACACAGGTGACCTTAGCCCCGCCTGGACCAGTGCTGGTCCCCAAGGGAGGACACCCAGGAGCTTTCACATCCCTGGTGCTTCCAGCCACTGCCCATCTTCTTACATGACTCTTCCTGTTTGGGGCCTGCAGTCAGCCTGGAACAAACACAGAGCTCATTTCCAAACTGGCTCCAGTAGCTGACTTCCTCATTGGTGCCATAACAGCAAGGCATTCCTCACGGAGTGCTATTCTTCTTTTTGTTTTTTTAACGTTATTAATTGTCCCCATTGACAGTTCTAAACGGTTGGTTGGTTTTTTTCCCCTCTGATAAGACAAACACATTTGAATCAAACAAGCCTTGACAAATGCTGGAGATACACATTGCACTGAAATAATGAGGGAGCTCTTTAATACACCACCACAATATGTATGGGCAAGTTGTTGCACTGGAGCAGTATGAGCTTGTCAGATCACAGTGAAAGAGTATTCATTGAAAGAATAGGTACAAGGAAGAACAGCAGAAAGTATTCTGCTGTACAAACATGCAGCTAAGTAAAACCTTTGGAAAAAATAGGACACATGCAACATTGAATCATTTCTGTAGAAAACTGCTGGATATCAATAAAATTGCCAACAATGAATAGAAATATTTCCCTGACAAAGACAAAAGCACAAATTAAGTCTTAAATTTAGTCAGGTCCAGATACATAAAACAGAGAAAATTAAGAGCTGTCAGTAGCTGCTGATTTGCAAACTATAAAGCTGAAATAAGCAAACAAGTGACAGCACGATGGTTGTTAAAATACACAGGCTTACAGCAAATTCAGATAGACATGTACACAGTTACACTTCCCAAACCACTCACAATTAACTTGTCTGTATTCCTAATAATGTTAATTTGCTAGAATCAGGAAAAGGAAAGCGTGACAGCCATCCTTCCCACCCGTGTTTGCCTGTGTGTGCGTAACATGGGCAAAGGCCTTCCCAAAGGCTCACACTGTCAAAATAACTCCCCAACTTCATCATAAAAAGGAGGTGCCAGTTTCATGCTATTCAAAGCATATTTTGAAGGGCAAATGCTTTCTAGCCTGACAGCAGACCTGCCTGCAGTACCAGGCAGCGTGTGCCGAGCTGTGTCCATGGAGCTGAGCTGTGTGACAGGAGGGTGAGATGCTGTGAGCCTCCTCTTCCACACCATGCAGGAGCAAGCCCGTGGAGCTGAGCCTGCCTGGTGTGCCTGGCACTGTCCTCTCCCTGTGTGACAGTGACAGCAGGTGATGCACAGCCCTTGGTGGATGTTTTGACATGAACAGGCTTGCAGGAGCTCCTGCCCTCGCTGGAGGGGTTAGCAATGGAAAGCTGTGAGATGGGGCTCTCCCAGGGCACTCCTTGTCTGGGGTTCACACAGGTGTGAAATGCAAGGAGCAGTGTCACCACCACCAAAACCAGAGGTGATGGCTTTGATGCAGGGGATGTTGGCTGCTCCACTTCAAAGGAGCTATGTGTTTGTAACCCCCCACTGCAAGAGGAGGTCCTGGCAGGAGGAATGGATTCTGCCTGAGGCAGCTCCTCTCCAGCACAGTGACCACAGGCATTAGCCACCAGTAAGCACATGCAAGTGGTGATTTGAATCCTCCCAGGCTGGTTTGCTTGGACCAGAGGGCTCCAACCTGATCTGGTGCTGCTGGGTTTGTGCCTTCAGGAGGAAGGTCATGCCCTGCCACCACGACCAGGGTGATTCTGAGTGCGACCTGGCTGCTGCAGCTCTGAGCCAGGGCTCAATCTCCCCTCCCAGCCCAGCTCCCCACCGCCTTCATGTGAGACACAAGAATCTGACCTCCAGAGACACTTTCTGGAGAGAAAGATCATCATCCACAGGCTACACAAGCTGTGACCTTGCCCTTGGCATTTGCCTGCTCCAGCATGTCTCTCCTGTCACTGATAAAGTGCATCTGGATCCTCCTCACATGCTGAAGAAGGAGGAAGGCAAAAATCCTGCTGCTGAGACTTCCAGTCCAGCATTGGCGCAGCAATCCTGGAGGGAAAGGGCTTGCATGGAGCCAACCCCACTGCCACCACCCAGGGCTCCCAGTCACCTGCTTGCTCTCGCTTTTGTCATTGCTGCAGGCACTGCTGGTCAGGGGAAGATGATAGCTGCAACCCAACACAGAAATAATTAACTGTGGGACACCGAGGGGAACATGCCATGATGATCAAGAGCCTGCAGCCTGAGGCAGCCCAGCGTGTCAGGAGAAGGGAGCAGCATCCCTGCGAGAGCTGCCACTCAGCGCTTCAATTTGTAGCGGCTAGGCATCCCACACCGGCCCGCCCTCCGCCCGCTGTCAGGAAACAGCTCCGAGTGGGAATTTACACTGGGAGGAATTAACAGTCTGCCCTGGGCTGCGAGGAGGCGTTTCGGGTTTCACGGCTGCCGCTGGATGACGGGAGCCGAGCGCTGCAAAGGGGGACACGAAGCTCGCAGCATCCCGCAAGATGCGGGAGGGCTCCCGGGGCTTCTCCAGCTGAGACACCCGGGACTGGCCCCGGCCGCCAGCTTTAACACCAATAATCCCGCAAATAACCACTGGGGTTTAACTTCTCTGGGTGAAAAAAGACTCAAGAAAATGAAATAGCATGATGGTATCGCTGCAGTAGCTGAGCAAATCCTGCTGCCCAGGGAAGAAGCGGCTCATGTCTGTCTTTTCCCTGGGACGGAGAGAAGCTGAGAAAATTCCGGAAGAAGAAAGGTAAAGCAGGTCAGAAACATTGTTGGGTCCAAGAATATGCAGGAGATGGGAAAGGAGCACCAATGACAGCCCAGCCAGGTCATGGGGACCGGTGTGTGCCCTGCACCCCACAGGGACAGCTCTTCTGATCCAGCTCTGTGAGGAGCACTCCAACCAGAGTCCCTCATGGCAGAGCACTGGCAGGGAAGAGGCTGGAAAGAGGTTTGGAGGAAAGCAGAGGACCATGGTCAGGCAGCTGGGATAGAGAGTGTGGGCTGAGCTATAAGGAGAGGAAAGTAGAGCCAAATACATCTCAGTCAGCTGGAGGATGGCAAAGGGGACATGACAGGAGCCTAAAAGTATCTGGAGGTTGTAAACATCAAGGAGGAGAGAAATTATCTGCAGTTGTATAGATGGAATAATTAAGAGTAATGGGATGAGATTAGGAAAGGAAGGGTTTAGGCTAAATATCAGGAAATATTTCCCAATGATGAAATGTGTTAGGTTGCTGAATAATCCTTCCAGAGAAGACATGGGAGCACAGCAGTTGAGATGGTTATTACTACCCATGACTAAAGCCTGGGCTATGTGCTGTCAGGCATAATGGATAATGTAATTTTTGTCTCTGGCCTCCAAGGTTATTTCCTTTCCATCTCTACAGGAGGAATATTTTATCGAGTAATACATGCTTTGAACATGATGCTCCTTTTGTCAGAGACAAAGAGGCTTCCAGTTCCCAGCCCTGCCAGGAGTGTCACTGCAGCCAGCGGATTAAGGATGCACCCTGCTCTGCTGGTCACACCTCTTGCCTCTAGGGCACAGACACTTCTCCCAAATTCCAACCAAAACAAATACAAACTGCACTTTAAAGAAAAAAAAAAAAAAAAAAAAAAAGTGGAGCTGATTTCTTTTGCATTGATTTTCAGTTTGCAGTTAGTTAACATGAAATGTATAAAAGTAAAACAAATTACCCAAATGAAGTGCTGGAAAATAAGGAACTGAAGCATTGCAAGTTTGCAGCAAATTTTCTTGTTCTGCCTTACTTGTCCTGGACTGACAGCATCAAACTACTCCTCCAGTCAAATCTAGGAAGCTCTTGTACCCCACAAAATCTGTACCTGTCCAGAAAACAGGATTTCCAGTCATTTTCATGGGAGGGTTTCCATTCAGACCTTAATGAGGAAGAGTCAGTCATCCAAACAAGAGGAAGGCAGCACAGAAAAGCCATCCATCGAGATCTGACTCACTGCATTTACAGTTGTAATTAGGGGGCTGGAAATGCTCAGCAGCGGCATTCAGTGACAGAACTAGAACAATATCACCTTTCATAGCTCTTGAGAAAAGCATCAGGTACAATTCCTCAGCCTCAGCGGTGCCAGTGGGGTGACAGAACTGGGACAGGAATGAGGGGACAGAGACACAAGTTTTCTGGGACAGGTGTGCTAAAGCTTCAGTCATACCATGTTTCTCCTGTTTATTTACAGTGGACAGCAGGAGAGCAGCACAGGTCTGAGCTCCAGCATAAAATGCAGATCCCAGATGCTGAGCATCAGTGATGAGGCAGTCAGGGAGAAGTGGGATTTCTGAGGTTTTCAGAGCCCCAAGGCTGGGACATGGTGGGAGGAGGAGGACTAGGGAGCTATAATAAATAAACACTCTTTAACACTGGATCTCAGTGATAATAATCCATCAAGTCCTAAAGGTTTGCCCTGAGCAACTACCCAGTTTATGTACAGTGGGTTACTTCCTTTGTACAAAATCTTTCATGCATCCTTATTTCCCATATACTGTTTCACCTCGTGTTATACCTTGTAATCTTGGCTTGTAATGCAGTTGAGAGTTATTATATGTCACATAAGGGTTGAAGTTTAAAGAAACCAAACCGCAGCTGAGCTCAGACACACCGTAGCACTGGGAGGAGCACTTAGAAACGCTGAAGTGAACCCGCGGAATGCTTTTCCCACCTGCAGACTTTAACACCAGCAATTTCCACATGAGTGAGCCATGACCAAGGACCCCAGCACATCACAGGGAGCAAGAACAGAAACAACTGGAGGTTTCTCCTGGCAGAGTGTTGGTACAGCCAAGGCCAAATGACAGCAGCAGCTCTGCGGGCACTGTTGATGAAGGCAATGAGGCTCTCGTGAAGAAGCATATCTAATATTTCATAGTGTTTTAAAACTAATGAAGATGCAACAATGTGAAACCAAAGGGTTTGCTGCCCAGGAGGGGCAGGATTGGAGGATGCAGTATGCAGCTGGTCCCTGCACCCCAGCCCATACCCATCCCTCATCCCCCATCCCACTGCAGCCTGCGCTCACAGCAGCAGCTTCTCCCACTATCAGATGTGAGTCACTGCCAGAGGCACAACGCCAGACCTGATGAACCAGAGGTCTTATCCGGTCTGGAGGATCTGAACTTCCAGTGTTTACTTAAGAATGAAGAGGAATAAACTCTGGTTTTTAAAGCTAAACATCTAAATGTACTCACTAATCTGAAGAGGTACAGTAAGCAACTGTACAAACACACCTTAAATGTTTCTTGGCAATTTTTGTAGTTCACCCAGAAAGATGTGTCATGTTTCAAAACATGAAAATCCATCTTCCCCAAGTCCACAGGGAAATGTTCTGCTTTTCTCTTTTGCAGGTACCAAAAAGGTGAAGCAAGAAAATCTGCAGCTAAGTACACCTTCACACAAAATACCAACCACTGTGAGCAACACAGAGGCAAAAACACCTCTGCAAACAGGACATGCAGGTGGATTTTCTCTGCAGGTTGGGGGAAACAAAGCAATTAAAGTACCTGACACCCTCATCTGTAGTGCTTGATTTTATGACCAGGAGCCTAAGCCTATACTTCTCCCCAATAGCCACATGTGATGCTTTTTAAAAAATATTCCACTCCAGCCACAGCATTGAAATATCATTCAAATGCATTCTGAAAGTTTTGGGTTGTTTTTTTTTTTTTCCTGAAAACATGGGCAGTTACTGAATTTAATGTTTTGTAGAGCAAAACCACAAGGTTTCATTCAGTCCTCATCTATAATTGTGGTAGACACTAAAAAATCCCTCGAGAGCTCCTGCACACACAGAGCCAGACCAGATCTTCCAAGTCCCTTCCACACACAAATCCTCCCGAATAACAAATATTAATATATAGTAAATAATAATTGCAATACTTAGCACTTCCCACCCATAGATCTCACAGTAATTCACTGAGCTGGATGAATGCCTTTAATTCTCTTGCTCCCAGGCAAACAAGGACTTCTCTTCTGCAAACATTTTCCATGCAGGTGTTTCATTTTAACCTTACACCTAGTTTTGGTGATTATGCTGTGGTCAACCTGGGAGAGCTCCAGGTTAGTCTTCTTCTGTAAATGTTCCCCTCAGGAGAGCAAAAATACTAAATGTGTTTTTAACCTACAGACATGGATGATTCATCTGCTTTCTAAGCAGCAAATATTTGCACCCAAACTTGAAATCAGATGGGCTTTAAGGTCCCTTCCAACCCAAACCGTTCTATAATTCCACAATTCTATGATCTTTGGCAGGATGGTGTTCTCTGGAGCATGAGGACAGCCAGGATGAGGTGGCAGGAGCAGCACCATGAGTGCACAGGAGAGTTCTTTGAGGAAGATCCTGAGATGTAAAGCTTTTGGGTGTAACAAGATCCAACAGGTCTTTTCATGTGCAACTACCAAATCCACCGTGACCATCCTCACTTCGGTGCCTTGTTCTGCTGTAAAATAAATGAAGACATAAAAAATGATGGTTTTTCACATCAGCTCCACTGGACACTCTCAGGCTACCTCTGGAAGTCATCTCTCCTTTCTGCTCAGTGAATTTAGGAGACCTTGATGATAGGTTTGGCAATTAAAAATCATATAAATACAGCTACATATGGTAGGTCCATGAATAATGAGATGCATGTTTAGAAATTAGTGCAGAGTTGGTTGCATCCTCCCTGGAACCACACAGAAAGTGCAAATTCCCTCAGAAATGCTGTCTCTAGTGCAACTCCAGCCTGTGTTTCACCCCATCTGCAGACAGTGGGGTGGAATGTGCTGGTGCTGAGCACAGCCAGGGCAAGAAGTGGGAACAGCAGGGGATCCCCCTGGCGCCTGCTCCCTGGGTGACAGCTCAAGGCTAACACAGGGCAGCCTGTCCCAGAACAAGAACACTCGAAGATTCAATCCATCCCTGCAATTAGGAGGCAATAACTCTTGGGGGGAGAAAATGTAACAAAATATTAAGTCATCAGTTTTCATTTGTATGAAGCCCTGTGTTAGCTGCCAGAGAGTTGTATCCCATATATAGCTCCTGCCAAATAATGTGCATTTACCTCATTTTCACCCACAAGCCAACATGGTCACCTATAAAGATTATTGTTTGGGACCTGTGCACAGACTGGAGATGAGTTTCAGATGGATCATCAGGCATTTAAATAGTTTTAGAACGGCCTTGGAAGTCATTAATCATAATAGATACAGCAATAATAATATAAGACAGAGAAGATCCCATGGGGCAGGGGAGGAGGTGGTCCTGGCTCTAAGAAAATGTTGTTCCACTATTTAACTTCAGGAATCAAGACTGGCTGGGCCAAAGTCCCCTCTCTTTCCTCTCACCTTGGCCCAAAGCCAATCTCTGGGGAAGAAGGAGGAATAAAATACATAACCAGTGACAGATATGTGTACTGCACATCTCTGCCCTCAGCACCTCTACAGGAATGAGTACAAGTTTACCTGTGAGTACAAGCTCAGTCCCTGTTACAACCAAAGCTAAATTAATCTCAGCTAAAGGCATGCTCGAGTATCTATATTATACCTATATGGGGGTTTTTTTCCTGACAAGGTCTAAGAAGCTGGTTGGAGTAGATGCCAGGGTCTAATACAGGGCACATTCAGATCCAGTGTGGAATTCAGACAGTGAATGAGCTGAGACACTGCTGTGCTGTCAAAGCACAGGTGAACAATACCAAGCACAGCACAGTATTTGGAGTCAGAGGTAACAACTACCTTGTGAGAGCACAGGAAGCATCTGGGTCAATTTGAAGGTATATGGACTGTTTATCACCTTCCCCAAAACCCATAATGCATGGAACAGACTGCAGTAGAGATATTTGGATCAATGTCTAGACCTTAAATAACTTTTCCCTAATGTCCAAATCCCCAAGACTCTGTTCTTTGGTGGTCAGTCCTGTGACAGATCTCTGGAACATCATTAAATGGGTTGCAATTTCACTGGCAAGTAAACTGACCACAAGCTGCAGAATCAAAAAATCCTGCAAGTGCAAAGATGAGAAATACATCAATATTTCATTGATGGAGATCTACTCCCATTAAGATCTACATGGTATAAGGAAACATCTCCAAATGTCACCCTGAAGAATAGCAAGCAGTTTTATTGGAGTAAATGTGGCCTTTCCAGTTGTCACAAACAGGGCTATAATTATTTTTTAAGAGAATTAAGCTAAGTATTACCACTCTCTACAAAACTTTGTTTGTTTGTTTCTGTTTGTTGTGGGTGATCCTTGGTTTGCAGCTTGTTAGCAGCATGTCACCAGGGAATAAACACAACCACACACACAAAAGAAACTTCTTTCCCAACATCTTCCAAGGCTCTGGCTGCTGCTAATTGCTGACGCACACAATTGCTGCAGTTTGGGGTTTTTTTGTTGTTTCATAGCTGTCACTATTAGTAGTTTGGGATGCATTAATATCATGTGTGTTTATTACTCAAAGGTGGCAATGATGATAAATTCAGTGATTTTAAAGCAGTGAAAGGATTTCCTTGCCTCAACAAGTGTTTCCTCTGTTTCCATCTAACCACAAGGCAGCGATGCCCACCTCATTCTTTCCACAAAGGATTTGGGTCTAGCTTTATTGATCCAGTGCAGCTGCAAGAGCCTTTCACAAGCATGATCAAAATGCCAATAAAATCTGCTCTTGTATAGCTTCTTCTATTTATCCAACACCTTTTCCTGCCTTAACCTGCCCACGTCCTGGCGGGAGGTCAGCGTAGTTGGTTGCAAGCACATAAACCTCATACAACGTGCTGGAATCACACCAGGAGACTGGGCAGGGCTGGAAAAAGGACTTCTCCCAGTGCTCATACTTAATTTTCCTTGCATAAACTCACAGATTTTTTAAGTGTCAGAGCTGCTCTGCTTTTCGTTCATGATGGACGCCTTTTCCATCAGCGATGTCAGGCTGTGGGTGAGGTTAGGGGGAAACAGGGACAGCGCTGGGTCTCATCCCGCTGCTCTTCCCATAAATCTGAGATGTAGACTTCTTTCAGTGGGGAATAAGAGTGAAGCAGGGAGGAGACTGAAGTTCTGGAAATATTGCCCTGAATGGATGATCTTGCAGTCCTGACTCACATCAAGCTCCCAGCGGAGTGAATGGGAGGGCTGCTGGACTCATATAGAGCGAAAATTTCATTATTGACTCCCTTCCCCCCATATGGTTAGGTCTGTCTTGGGAAGGACAATATTTTCCAAACAATTTGTCATTTCTTTTTCTGAGCTCTCCTTTCCATTTGGCTCCAAAACAAATGTGTGTGCACAGAAAGAAGCTTATTCTTTTACAGTTTGCCTCTTCTGGGAAGCTTAGAAATGTTACAATCCAGTCATGTTCCAAACATTCCAGTTTCTCCCAGAGAAGCAATGTGGCCTTTTAGACACTATTCCAAGGATGGACTAACAGGGAAGGCTGCAAATAAAGGAATGGGTGAGTTTGGAGAGTCATTTCTTCACTATATTTGGAAATATGGAGAGACATTTTTTTTAATGCATGTTTGCGATGGTTTAAAAAATAAAATGCAAAGGGTTCTTCTCTTTATGTAGGAACAATCTGTGTCACCATCACACAGAATACCATCTTGGCTGTGGAAACAATACTTTTGGAAACTGGCTTGGCTTGGAGATGATTTGATGCTGGTTTGGTTGGCACTGGGAAGGTCACCTGGTGGTGAGGTGCCCTTCCCTCCCAACGCCCTGCAGTGCTGGACACTCCTCGCTGTCATTAGGGCACAAGGCCTGCTGTGTTATTGACACCCCTCAATTCATCTAATGTCTTCTCTGGGGGAGAAGCTTTGCAATGACCATCTTTTATTCTGGAAGTTGAGAAAAGCAGACACTGAGACTAATTAATCACCTCTGAATCGAGTGTGAAGGAAATACAATTATTTAGGACCTGCTTAAATCTATTTTCACCTTGTCTCAGTTCACTCCTACACCTTGCCTCAAAGCTACATTTGTTTTTCTAGTACCTGAAGCTTGCTGTTAGTGCTGTTAGTGTTCAGAAATGTCCCAGTCCAACTGACCTATGTGGCTGAGGAGCTCAGTCAGGCTCCCAACCTATAACACACATTCAGCAAGGACTGTCTCCCAGACCAGGAGGGGTGGAATCTGTATGTAATCTGCCCTTGCAGCCCAGAGGCCACAAGCCAGCCCCAGTGCCCTGCTGGGTGGTCTCTAACCAGTTGTTTGCCTCTCCAGAGGTCTTTTGATCCTCTCTAAAAGGGGGTTCACTCTGAGCTTGTCCCTCCAGAAGGAGGCTCCTGGGCTGGGGGATATTCCAGCATCCATATTCAATCTTTATGGAGGAAGGATCTTGACAGCCACAACCCAGGCTGCACATGAGCAGGATGCTCTCAGTATTTGCCCTATTCACCTGCTCATAGTCATGACTCAAATTACTTGAAAACCTTCACAGAATCAGAATCACAGGCTGGGTACAGTAGGAGGGGACCACTGGAGATCCTCTAGTCCAACATCCCTGAAGAATTTCTTCACCACCCACCCACAGACCTGGGCAAAGCCTCTCCTGCTGCTGAGTGAGCTGTGCCCCGGTGCTGGCCCATCTGCAAGACTGGAAGGACACAGGGTGTCTCCCCAGCTTCTCAGGCAGGCAGGCAGGCAGCCTGGGAAGCTCCCCTCCGTCCTCAACATGTAAACATCTGTTGGAGGAAGACTTTTCTCCTAATAACACATCATTAAACATTGATTTAAAGACAATCATCTTCCCTCTTTTCAGTTGCACAGCACCTTTAAAACAGCTGTTAGGCTGCAGAGGAGATGATCAGCTGAACAGGAAACACATTGTTAGCTCCCAGCATTAAAACAGTAGAATGCATTAATTTATGAGCTCCTACTCCCTCTCCAAAAGTTTTATTATGTTAATATCACCTTGATGTGCTGGTAGGCCCCAGTGCCAAAGCCTCTTTCACACAGTATGTGCCATCCTAAATTACAGGCTGGTGCCTCCTGGAACTGCCTTTGGAAAACTGGAGTAAACCAGTAAGCACTGAAGTTAATATTATCTTACAGACTAACAACCAGCTAATGCTCGACATGTGAATCCCATTTACTTCTTCTCTCTATAACAAATGGCAAGTGTGGGACTGGACTGTTCCTGATTTTATGCTATTTATCTTTCTGATCCATTCCATATTCTTTGTCCTTAGTTTTCAGCTACAGTTATAGCCCGTGTGTGTATGAGTGTGTGACCTGCTCTACTTAGGAAAGCCCTAGGCACACCCCTGCTGTCGTGTTTGCTTGGTCACTGCATGACTTTTGTATTTTTCT
The DNA here is from genome assembly GCA_013400635.1 of Hypocryptadius cinnamomeus. Lineage (NCBI taxonomy): Eukaryota > Metazoa > Chordata > Aves > Passeriformes > Zosteropidae > Hypocryptadius > Hypocryptadius cinnamomeus. The sequence continues at coordinate 596 of VYZP01084902.1, read as the reverse complement.
CTCAAGAGGGAAACTTCCAGGGGGTAGGTATGAGAAGCGCAGTGTCTGGAACTCCAGAAGCATCCCTGGAAAATTAAAGCTGACCAAGGGCCTGGGAATGAGCAGTGAGCTCAGTGTGCCGATACGACCCACGCAAGCATCTCCTGGAGCCCTGCATCCTCCAGCCCGGGAAGCCTTGGCTGCTGCCCGCAGCCTTCCCCCGGGTGCTCAGCGCCGTGCTCCCAGTTCCACACTGAGGTATTTCAGGGGGTGGGAAAAGAAGTAAAAAAAGAGGCCGTTCCTTGTACCTGTCCCCTCGGACAAAAGCCCCAGCCGGGAGGAAATGAAGAGGGCAGGGGCCGTGTGGCCAGGAGCACGAAGCCGGCCCCCGAGAGAGGCTCCTCCGGGCGGGAGCCGCCGGAGCAGGGGGCCGGGCTCGGGGATGCCTTCGGCGGCAGGACGGAGGTGCGGGGCGGCCGGCGCCGCCGGTCTCCCGGTGCGGGCGGCGCTGGCCCCGGCCCTCCCCCGTCTGCGGCACCCTGGGACGGGGCTGACGTCAGGAGGAGACGGGGAAATCTCCCAAGAAAACCCTGGAGCGGCGGCCGGGGCGCGCACAG
>VYZP01084891.1:0-16177 GCA_013400635.1 Hypocryptadius cinnamomeus | reverse complement strand
ACGGCGCAGCGCGGGGAGCGATCCCGCCGCCTCACGCCGGCAGCGGCCCCGGGCAGCGGTGCCGGCAGCGGCCCCGGGCAGGTCCCGCTGCGGAGCCGCTGTCCCCACCCGCCCTGGGCTGCTCCGGGCGGCTCCTTCGCCCTCCCCTCACACCTGCGCCTGCCGCGGGCCCGCCGCTCCGGAGCCGGCCCGAGCGGCACGGCCGGGCCGGCCTCTGCCCTCACCGCGGCACCAAGGCACGGCACGGCTCGGCAGGGCTCACAGCCCCGGGAGCAACAGGCTCGAGAGTGTGGGGACAGCACTGCAGGAGCTGAGCTTCAGCACAGAGGAGTTGTACAGAGATAGCGAGAAATGCCTTGGTGGAGAAATCCATCTCTCTCCGTTTAAGTGAGCAGAAGGCAACTGCTGAAACAATAATTTGACTGCAGGGTTAAAGGAACCCCATCTCCCAAATTTACTTGCGAAATTTAGGATTCCTAACTTCTCTTTCATTGTAACATTCATTTTGTGACGTGCCACCGTCACCTGCTATCCCAGCTCCTCCTCACTTCTTTCATCTTCCAAAACCTCTCCACGACACCCTTTGAATGCATAGGTTACCTTACAGCACGTAGCACTGAACAGCACACCTGAATTGGGAGCGCTATGTCAGTTTCCCTCAAATATGTACTCACTTTCCTCTGTTCCAACACGCCAGGCAGGGGAAACTTACCACTTCCCCTTGAAAAGCACCATCGGTGACTTGCCCTGAGCCTCCCAAAAGAGGGGCAAACTAGCTGAATGCAACAGCTGGCTGCACATGGCCACACATATTATTAGCTCAGTCTCATATCCTAAGCTATCAAAAGATGTTCCCTGTCCTGTTTTCTCATTACTTTTGATGATAGGAAAGCAAGCTGGTGTCTTTGGACTTTGATATTCCTAATCTGCTGTGCATGAGATACATAGGCACGGTTCCTGCAGTTGAACAATTTATGAGGGAGGTTGCTTAGCACTTTCTGAATGCTCCAGTGACAAAACCAAACATGACTGGGCTGCCTTTCCACCTACAGGCAAGACAAAGCGTGATTTTATCTAGTGTTAGATCCTGGCGCTTCAGCTGGGGCATCACGCAATTCAATAACCCTACTGCTCTGGAGCCTTGTTATTGTTGCACCTCCGTGCAGTAACCAGAGCACAGCAAAGGTTTTCTCCCTCATAACCTCTTCAGCATGACTCCTGAATGCAAAACAAACGAAGGTGCATTGTGTCAGCAGGTGTTAATAACAGGTAGGAGGACTCCAGTGCTTCAACTGTTTTAACCATGCTGTCTGCCCATGTGTCCCACAGAGAGATTGCTTCTCCCTAGAAGGGAGTTCTCCTTTTGCAACTTGTGTTTTGTAGGTGGACATATCAGCACAGATCAAAGGACATTTATATAGGACTGAAAATATTTATTTCTTCTTTGTTCTAGCTGCTGCACAGAGCTAGTATATTGCTCTGGGAATATTGCTAAACTACAAATTTTGTTGAGAGCTCAACTTACTTTTCTATAGTTCACAGTGCTATATATTTAGACTAAGTAAATTCTTAAAATCACTGACCAAAAAATTAGAAGTCCATCAAAGCAACTATTCAAAAGTATCTGATCTAGATAGAGCATGTCAGAGTGTCACTCAGCAATGCTATTTCACCTTGGGAAATAGAGTTAATGTTGACAGTAAGAAATGGATAAGCTTAGTCTTGTTACTGAAAGGTACCTCATTGCCTATAATCAGAATTCAGAAACTGCAAGGTCCTCTTTACTTTACACACACTTTCTTCTTTTTCTCTCATGAGACAGCAGAGTCACTGTTGCCTGAAGTCCTCAGCTATGCACTATTTAAGCTTAAAAATTTGCAGAATTCTGAAGCAAAAATTGAAATCTAAAGCAAATCTGTGAGATGTTTTCAGTGTTTGAGTAATTTTATCCCCACCAGAGATATCAACTACCAGGTTCAGCATATTTTCCTTAAAAACATTTGTAACATTTGCCATAGCTTGATTTAACTGGAGGGTGAAATTCACAGGGCAGAGCAGATAGTATTGACCAAAATACTATTCAAATTTAGCCCTGGCTCCCCCAGATCACCAAGCCTTTGTCTCAAGGCACACTACAGCAGGAAAAAGAACTCTCAAGTTATCATGTGGCAGAATAGAGAAAGAAATAAAGCTATGAAAAGGTATCAACAAAGCATAAAGAAAGATGGCCTCCACAGGGATCTAAAATGTAAACACCACAATTATTCACTGTCAGGTCAAAAAGGCTGGGCAGAGAACAGATGTGCTAATTATTCATGTAAGAGATGTTGACCCGAGCAGAAAATAGAAGTCCCAATACCTTTTCAAATCTCAGTTTGTTGGTAAAACAAGGACTTTGTGAAACATCTGACAAGTGGACTAACAAAGGGAGCTTTCTCAACAGGGAAAGATGTACAATCTGTTCCTGTTTACCAGAGATATACACACAAACACACTCCTAAGGCCAATTCTCTGAGCAATGTAGGTCTGCTGAAAAATCTATGATGACAATGTACACTCAATTTTTAAGTCATGAAGATATGGGTTTTCAAGCAACCATCAAGACCACCCTCTTTTAACACTAAGGGGATTTCAACCAACTAACAACCATTGGGCAAGGATGTCTACCAAAAGATACACTGGCTAGGAAGACCTGGGAACATAGATGATATCATGAACATAAAGAAAATTCACAATTTTCAGCAAAAGAAAGTTTCTGCCTTTTTCTGAGAACCTGTTTCAGGAGAAAAAACAAAAAGGATTTAAATAAATTCAGTTATTACAAGAGCCAAGAAGAGGGAACCTAGAGCAAAAAGACAGTTCTTTTTCTGCTCCAGAGAAAACATAGTTAAATCAGGAAACCATTTCATTACAGAGGAAGTGCAGTCTTCTACTACACTTCTACTAGTAGTAGCACAAGTCGTTAGTTCGTCATTACTTCAATTCAAAAAAGGAGCTTATAGGAGATGCAAATGAGGACCAAGATACCAAATACAGGTAGAATAGCACATAGATGAAAGCTGTGGTACAAAATTCAAAGTCATTAATATAGGACATTAAAAGCAACTTCTAAAAAAATTACTGCAGCAGCAGCTATAAGACGTGAACTATCAGACCACTGAACACAAGGAAAGGACAAAACAAAAAAAGCCCTTAAAATTAGCTAGGTATTCAACGCACTTTTTTTACATCAGTCTTTGTTAAAGAATCAACTGTGACCAGATGTCTATCATAACTAATAGCAAGGGCAGAGAGATAAGCTCTTTGCTTTTAACAACATGATACAATGTTGAAGAATACTCGTGATAAATCTGATCATAGCAAATGAGAGCACAGAAACTACTTACAGAGGAGGCTCATTAAACCTCTGCCATCAATAACTGGTTTAAGAGCTATGGGGAAGGACAAGTGACAAAACACTGGGAAAAGGCCAAAATTATGTCAATCTCCGAGAAGATAATGGGGAGGAAGAAGGGCTGAAGAATTTACAGACCAGTCTAATTCCATTTGTTTGAGAAAACAGAAGTACCAAAATTATTTGTAACGATCCAGAAGATAACAGATGATTAAACAGTCAGGACAGATTTGCTGAGAACAAATTGAGTCAAGCAAATTTCATTTCCTCTTATGACAGTCCTGTGGACCAAGGCAAAACAATGCACGTCATTCATCTTGATGGTAGTGTAGCACTTGGTATAATTTCTCATAACATTCTCACAAGAGAGATAAGGAAAACAGGTACAGAGGAAAGCAACAAACCATACGAAGGGGTGGGCTCAGTTAAATGGAAGGGTGCAGAGAACAGGAGAGCTCAAGTACCTACCCTCACACCTAAACTATTTAATAGAAGCCTTACATGAGCCCCTAGAGTTCAGCTGTAAATTCCCAGACTGTACCTACCTCAGAAATGCTGTAATGGTCACAACATTTAAGCAGATCCTGAGACAGAGAGGGCTGCTTACAGATAGCCAGCTGCACAATCACCAAGGAAGGCAGACCTCGTGTGAAGGAAGTTAGGTTACAGAAAATCTCCAGCTGCGTGCAATCACTCTATCTGAGCTGGAAATCCACAAACACCTGAAACTTGCTTGCATAATACAGTGCAGGATCTCTAAAGGTATCCTGCAAATGGATTAGACAGGCATCTAGCACAAGACGTGCCTTCCAACAGGAGATACTGTAGCTAATCAATTATTGACAAGTTTTTAAAAGGGCCTTCCAATATTGCAAATCTGGAATTTTAACAAACTTGTTGTATATACAGGTATTCACCACACGATGAAAAAACATGTGGTATGATTGATCTGGCTAAGACAATTTAGGTCTGAAATTTACCAGCTCTTTTATGCTGTTCACCATATGCTGCACAAATTAATCACAACAGCATAAAAGGTGTAGCAGCTCAGGGCAGAGCACAAAGAGCTGGGATTGCCACTTTTGGTCACAGCAGTAGTACTGTTTGTTGCTTGAGGAGTTATTAAGTCCCTGAACCAAAAAGTTTGTATTTTAAATACTTCCTTGTTCTCCTGCATCACTTACTGGAGCAGTAAAACCAGAGGAGTGTGTGGAAGCTCTCCAAGACCAATGCCCAAAGGTCGCATGTACTGATGGAACCTAAAAGTCATCTGGACCAATTCATACACCAAGAGTGCTTTGGAAAAAATCTAGTGTTGCATCTCATTGAGTTTTGGCAAGCAAAACAGAACATCTGCACACCAGTTGTATGTAATTTTTTGCACCAGATCTGGATGGGCGCTTAAAAAGTGTCCTCTTCAATACAGCAAGGAGTTTTTCCTAACATGATCTCACTCATCATCAAGAATCATCACACCAAAGGGGTCAGGCTGGGATGGAGTTCACCTTCCCCATAGCAGCCTGTATGGTGTTGTGTTTGGGTTTGTGCCGGTGTCGGTAACACAGCAGGGTTTCAGCTGCTGCTGAGCACCGCACAGCGCTGAGGTTCTCCGGCTGCTTCCCGGGGGTGGGCACGAGCCTGACAGCAGCCACAGCCAGGACAGCTGACCCAAAGTGACCAAAGGCACATTCCACACCACATGCCATTGTGCTCTGTAATAAAAGCTCAGGGAAAGGAGGAGGAAGCAGGTCATGGCATTTCATTCATGATCATGGCCTTTAACTTTCCAAGGAACCTGTGGTGAGATCTTGCTCTCCAGGAGGTACATCGACACATGCCCGCTGATGGGCAGCAGTGCATGAAATCCTCTTTGTGCTTTCCTTGTGGGAGCAGCATTTGCTTCTCCTGTTAATCTAGCATACCTCAGTCCATGAGCCTTCCTGCCTTCCTTCTATTTTCTCCCATCCCATGGAAGAGGGGACTAGGCAAGGGGCTGGGTGGGTGCATGGCTGCTGGCCAGGGTCAACTGCAACACTCCAAAAGGACACAAGTGATCACCTTTTGCTGAACTGCTATAGCCTGGGCAGCAGTTTCAGCTCTGCACACCAGGCTCTGCAGTGTTAATTACAAGATACACCTGCAGAAACAGTCTAAGAGCCAATGTTAAGGTAGGGTATGAGGCATGAACCTGTATAATCAAAATACATAATATAATTGAATTCTTTCAAAACAAAACCCATCTAGAAGAATGGAATGAATAGAATTCATCTATTTGAATTACATAGAAAGTTTGAAATATATATTTGATTCAACTGTGCAATTCATTTTGGATGAGGTAAAAATTGACATGCTACAATATATCTTTTGTTTTCAATTCATCAGAAAAATTCAATTTGGGCCAAAGATATTGTGATTTAACATGAAAAACCAGCACATTCTCTAAAAATGTTTAAGAATAAAATCCTCACTTGAATGAAAAAATTAAATTCAAGCTTAGTTTATACAAGGCCTGCACTGCAACAATATCACTTAATTGAATAGCACATTTTGAAGTCCCACTAAACGTGAAGCACAACTTATCTTTCAACACCATTAAAAAACCCCAAACCCATTTGAAATCATCTTCAAATCAAATATAGTATCACACATAAATGAAATCTGTCTGTTAAGTGCTCAGTTATGTATCTGTGTCTCATCACCTTATCAATGCTCACATACAAAGCTCATGGTCATGCCAACTACTGAGCTAGACGTAATTGCACAGACAGAACCAAGCCACCATAGAGCAGATCATGGAATTTTTCTTGTAAGAACAAGCACTGACTTCTCTCACCATGCTTCTTTCACACAGAGATGGCACCAGACACTGAACAAATACTCAGAAAAAACACGCAACAGATTTGAAAAATATATTTTAAGATATTTAGCCACCACAGGTAAAACTTTTACCAGCCGCTCTTCTGCAGCCCACAGACCAAACTTCAGTTTTCAGTTGCATCAACGCAATTACTAAAATAGAGTCAGAGGAACATTTAACACATAAGCAAATTATTAATCCTGTACTCAGCCCACTTAATTGCTTTTTTCCAATTCTATTTGTAACATGAATCAATTCACAGATCCCTTCTAAAATGTCGCTAACCTCTTCAGCATTGTCATCTCTGCTGTCCAACAGGGAATGTTTTGAGGAAAACATAGCTTCCACCTACAGGAATTCAACCCTGTACATGTTAAGGCTTCATTTGCATCACAGTAGTATGAACAAATCATGCTAGTGATACCAAAACTAGTTCATAATCCAAATTCTTAATGCTAAATTATTAAAAATAAAATCTTTTTTCAAGTCATGCAACTGTCTTGTAATAGAAAACTATTTAGACAAGTGATGAACAAGTGCCTCACATATTTTGAACTAAAATATTATCTCAAAAAGTTGAAGCTAGAAGAACACTTCTTACAGGTTTCTGAAAAGTTTCAACAGTGGAGCTTTAATTTGGTGCTCAAGAATGTATTTGAAAGTAATGAGGAAACCAGTTCCTCACTGTTTGGCTGACTGGGGCCAAGGAATTTTGTCACATAATGTGTGGGGAAAAACTAAAGAGAATAATTAATGAGGCACTACCAGGATTTTAAAACTGTCCACTAGAAAAATTTAAATGTCTTAAGAAAAATCTTGTTTGCAATAAAACTGGGCTCTGTTAAACATGAACACCTTAATTTGAATTAAACTACAGATAAAACAAAAACATTGCTAATGCAATGTTTTGTATTAGCAATGTTTTTGTTTTGATCTGTCGTTCAATTATCACAGTATTTCTACATCTGATTCTCAAAGCAATCAGGACCTGTTGTAACATATATATAGCCTTAAATTCCTTATGAAGATTACCTGCAACAACCAAAACAAAACCTCCAAACCCAACACAGGTTTGAAGGCCACTGGCTACAACATTGACTGGGTGCAAACACAGTCGTTGTAGCTGAACAGGACAGGCACTATTCAATGTAACTGAAGCTGTAAGTGATGACTGTGGGTAACTTAGGATCATCTTTTTATAGTTTTGAATTTAACTTCCCAGTATCAAAACCATTTCATAAACATTCACATTAGTCCAAATTTCCAAGAAACTTCCACATCCATTTTGCAAACTACTTCCATTTCTCTGTTTTGTAAACAATCATCTTGCCCACAAAAAGAAGAAAATAACTTCAAGAATGTAATTTCAAAATGAATAAAATTGCCCAAAAAGGCAAAATGAGAAAAATATGTATTTGAAAGAACTACATCAATATAATTTTTACCTTGGAACAGATAACACTGGAAAACTGCTGTGACTGAAAAATATGAAGTTTTAAACCTCATCCACAGAAATTATCTTCAAATGTCAAGCATTAAAAAACAAAACAGGTTTGCAGGAATGAAACTAGTATTGCTTCTTTTATGGCCTGACAACTGTGACCAAACTGTTCTAGCTTAATTCACATTTATTAATCCTAAGCAATCTAAGTTATTCAAATACAAAATAAATTTAAGCATCCTGAACAGTTAGCCCAAAGTATTTCATGGTATTTTAGCCATCATGATCCTGATTAAAGCTTCTCACAGTGTTTTTGAAGTCTCCATTGAGACTAAAACAACTAGGAATAGCTTGGTGGAAGATGAGGTTCCTCCTGCAACTCTTTGCAAGTCTGCCTGTCAGCAGGAAGGAAACAGCAGACAATGAATGCTGCAAGGGGCCTTTCATCTTATTGTTGGGAAGCTGAGCAAGCCTACCTACCCTGAGCCCTCCACAGCAGCTGCTCACTGTTAGCTCACAAGCAATCTTCTCATCTTTGACATCCAAGTGCTGAATACAAAGGGAAAAGATGAACAATTACACCCAAAAAGGAAAGGTAAGCTTTACTTTATGGGCTGGTAGATTTTCTTAGCAGCCATAACTGTAATTCTAAGAAATTATAGAATTCCACTTAAATATGTCTTTCCCAAATATTTGAATATTCATGTTCAGTCAATTATGGCATTCTTCAAGATCTTAGTATCTTGAATAGTTTTTTGTGGCTGCACATTCTAAATAACTAGGAACCATGCACAGTTAACTGACAGCTTGCCCACTGCATTTCTGTTGTAGACATTTCCCTCCTCCTTCCATAGTTGCATTGAACATAATTTTTTATGAAAAACATTTTGCAAGTACACTTCAAAGTGAACTAGGTGCTCCAAAAAATACTGAAACTAACTTGCTTAATATCTTTGAACCAAAGTGTTGAATATCTAAGTTCTAATGCCTTTCTGTATTCTATGTCACGTTAAATTAACTGCCAAAAAGTACAATGCTCACCAGGGAACAAAGGCATGATGCTTCACAGTAATTTCCTGGGCAGGAAATGAAAGCCTACAGATAACGCTGAGCTGTGAATCCTTGACTTTCATGGCATAGGACTCAAGTTCTTATTAACTGATGAGAGATAGCACATTGACAATATTAAAACCAAAATCTGAACTGATTCAGCTGTCCAGTGTTTGCTGACAACTGGTGAGAGAAGTTGAATCAACTTCCAAATTATTTTAACAACTTGATTTATCTATTAAAGCCTATTGTATTACTTGCATCTGCTTAAGATGGCAGAAATAACATTTGTAAAAGTAAACTGCTCCACAAGAAAAGAAAGCTCTGCCATATCCCACACTTCAACTACCTAGAGAGGAAAGGCGTGTTCAGCTCTGTAGTAACAAGCAGAAACTCCCACAGCCCTCCATTACCCACAAAATATGTCATATCCATGGACTAACCACTAGCTCTCCCCCCTGTCTCATGTTCTTACATTAACCACCAGACAACTAGATTTTTTCTCTAAATATGATTTAATTAAAAACACTAAATCAGCTTTGACTTTTATTTTATATATGTACAATAGTTAACCAAATAATGAATACACTTAATCAGTTATGTTAAATTTCACATAACGTCAAAGGACATCAGCATGGCATGGAATAAACTCACTGCATTTTGCAGATACAAAAAATGCATGAATGTTAATTGTGATTACTATTTTGGTGTGTGGTTTGTTGGTTGGCTTTTTTATAACTTGCTTATCAATTCTCCAAATAATGTTGCCATAAAAAGAGTGTAAGTGGTTAATTGATCAGTTAATATATTAACAAGTATGAACATTAGTAAAGTTTGCAAGGTATCAACTGCAAAATTACATCAAGTGTAGGTCTGAATGTATTCACATGAAAGTTACCTTCAGTTAGAAAAGTTTTGAAAAAGAGCCCAGGTTGGAGCTGTGCATTAATTTGGTCAAACTGATTCATATGAATGAACAGTCAAGTTTATTTAGATATTGAAAATACAATTTTCAATAGTATTATTTTTAGTATTCACAAACAATTGTGTATATAGTGTGTGTATGTGTGTAAATATATATATATGTATATATAAAGTGAAGATATGTTAATGTAAAAATATACTGTTCATCCACTCCCAATTACACAAAATTCAGTATTTGGACATTAAACTGTGCAAGTATGAATGTCCATTTCAAATCTACATTCAACCAGCAACAAATACTTAGAAGTATTTTTGTAAACATTTGAGATAGGGAAAATCCATTTACAAAAGAATCCTCCTTTAGCACATCAGCATCACTTCAGCTTGAAAATTTTGTACAGCAGCTTCAGCTGGCATATTGTGAATCTGCTTAAATCAAAGAGCTCACACTGTCTTAGATCAATATCTGTGAAAGCTCAGCAAATGCAGAAATTTCTTTCATTCTTAATCACCATCCATTTCCAGTTTACCAGCAAAAAGAAAATGCACTTGGCTACAAAAATATTAAGGAATGTTATTGAAAACAAAAGGCAAATTTGGTAGAAGAAACTACAAAAATAGTTAAGTTGAGTCATGTTGTAAAGCTTTAATGCAAAAGCATTACAGTACAGATTTTCTTTACAACCTTAAAGCTTAATCAACACCAAATTTAAATATCCATCTCTCAAGTGCTTGAACAAAATGTGCTCAGTGAAAGTCTTTCTCCAGGGGGCCCAAGTGTGGTTAGGCAGGTGTCAGGCTCTGCGTCTCAGCCGCCTGTTGAGCGCCGTCCCTCGTGCCATTGGCAGCAGTTACAGGGGTTGAGATGCTCTGATATAGTGACGTCGGACAGCTCAACTCAGCTGCACTTTCATCCTCTCCTGTATCTGAATCCGGAGTTACCAAACTGCTCTCCATCCCCAGGATCTCACTGACTGTTTGAGGCAATTCCTAGAAAGGAGACAGCAGGGGAAATATTAAAAATCACTGTAATTAAATGCAAAAAGTTAACAACAAAGTCTCCTCTGTCCATCCCGCATTCCCAGTACTCATTCATGTGACAAACCATTCATCTGAATTTAGCTGTACTGAAAGCATCTCTCTCAGCAATACTTACATTAGAGTTAACATTTTCTGTAGCTGCTTTTTAAGAAGACAGCAAAGGGAACACACTCAGGAATCAATTACTGATTAATCCTGATTAATATAATCTTCATTACAAAAGTTAAAGTCTAATCAGCTATTACAATTACATTTCATGTTACTGAAATTAGTTTTATTGAGTGACCCACTAGTTTTTGCCTAATAAGTCTGGCATGCTTTCAATGCAATGCACCTTTCAACTAGCTTTTCTCAAGCACACAAAACATCACATTTCTTGGAGTGAGGTTACCTAGTGAGAGCTGAGAAATCACAATCAAAAAGCACAATTCTACTGTTCACCCAGTAAACAGCATTACTCTATAAAATCAATTATTCTTGCTTACAGACTGCTTGAACATAGGCACTGCATAGCTACACAGCATGCTTTACTGTACCCAGGCATTCAGTTATTTCACAAGTCATACATGAACACTTACAGCTAACTACACACTTTTCCTGTCTATAAACATTCACAGTAGATATCTTTACCTTGCAATTCATCATCTGCATAGAAATTGCTTCTGCTTTGCAGAGTATATATTCCACATCGATTTTCATAGACAGTTCATTGATATGCTAAAAATAGATTCACAAGGTATAGTGAGATAAATTATAACTATGGTTCACCCAAAATACATTAATACTGCACTGCTAGTAAGCATCACCTTATTAACCTGCCCCTTAAGCTACGAAATGCTAGACATAGTCTATAAGCTTTGAGAAATGGCTACTCAAAGATACAGTATGGAACAGCTGCCTTTCACCAGCATCCAAGGTCTGCAAGAGGAATCCACAGTACCTCTAAACACGACAAACTATCTGGCCCTCCTACATACCTCCCCCTGCAGCTCACATTTTCAGAGATGATAAATTAGATCATAGAAGATAAAGCAAAAGTTAGTATTAAATATAATAACACATCTGAGGAGAGAACCATTTTCGATCTATTAATGATCTTATCACTAAACACAGACATCCAATAAACCATTTTGAAAGCCTGCAGGATAGACACTTAACCCTTCAGAAAATGGTATGCACCTTTCCCTCCCCCAATATAAACCACAATCATATTAACTCCATTAACTCCAAAAAAGTTAATCAATATTTTAACTTGGCACCCAGAAGACAGCCCCATACTAGCCACCAGGAAGACAATTCTGCTTCAGCCAAAAGCAGCACAATAATGCATAAGAATTTGGTACCTTTAATATTTCATTAAAGCCATAGTGCTTGTCCATTATTTGCTGTTTTTCAGATTCTAGGATAGCACAACAAAGGAGAAGATGAAAATTCTGACAAGGCAATTCCGTCCACATGACCTGTTAAAATATAAAAACCCCACATTCGAAATGCTTATACTTTTCCGCTGAAAAGAAAAGTAGTTCTTAGAATATAAGTCCTCCAGCCAAATCATTTACCTAACAATAAGCTGGTTTTGAAAGCAACTAAGTATTTGTAAAATTATTTGGAATTTTACTTCTGGCCCTTTAGAGACAACTGCAAGTCTGAGTCACCAAATGCTTATCTGCTTCTTAAGCCATTGTCCACTATAATGCTACTAAACTGCTTGAGCTTGTGTCTTGTGAATGTGGGCTCTGCCTCAGCTCAAGTGAAACAGAAGTCACTGAAGCTAACAAATTATTTGTGTGGCTTAGAGTATCTGCATTAAGTGTGAATTGGCAGAAGAGTGTCATGCCCAGCAACAGCTAAAAAGGCTCTAATGTTTATAAATAAGGTACTGAAGTTGTTGCCAATCCCACCACCGTGAGAACCCAAAGACATGTACATGCAGGTACTGGGGGTGCGTGGGTATTCCCTTCCGACTGAAGGCACGTTGGCTTTTGGTCCCATGGAGGACACATTTATCATTCTTGAGTTCACTGTGACTGGAGTGTGTAACCTCAGTACTAATATCCTATTTTAGTACATTCACAAAAACCTTTTTAAAAAAGTATTTGAAAAGAACATGTATGGTAGGCAGAAAGCTGGAGAACAATTTTGCCAACAAAACCAGAAAGAAGCAAAAGTGTGCTTGCACAAATGCCCTGACAGATAAAGGGATTTAAGACAATGGATTTACTCTCAAAAAAGGCAGGTAAGAAATCAGACTGCTGAAAATTTGTTACTCCATTAGCAAAAAACTTTTTTCATCATTATTGATGGAATAAAGCCTTATAGCTGAGCAAGAGCTTATACTTGAACTCTCATTACTAGTACATGTAACCTGCAAACAGAATTGTATAAATCCCAAAGATATCCAAAGAAAGTTCACCCAAAATAGAGTGCAATTAAACTTGAATGTTTCAATTAAAATCCAGTTCAGAAATTAAATTTTGCATCTTTATCAGACAACCAATACTCCCTTAAAGCATTCTCTCACTCCAGGAGAAAGACTGGAATGCAGGTAGGCTGATAAAAAATAACAATTGAATGAAAATGCCTATAATCTACCAAACACAGTCTGTCTACATGCTATTGTGTTCTTCTACTCCTACTTCATCAGAAGCACATACTGACAGTTGTGCATTGATTTGATTCAACATCAAGCTGCTGCCAAAAAAAATCCATACCATTTTGCTACCATTTTTGATAAACCTTTTGAAGTCTGGAGCAGAGCATGCACTTAAGGTTAGGTATGTAAATGCATAACAGCAGCATCACAACATGTTGGAAGGATGGGAGAAAAAGCAGCAGTTAAATTATAAATATGAAGGTAAAAATATAAAAATAACGAGCAATAACTCTTTTTTTCTTTTTTCTTTCCAATATAGCCACACAAGTAAAGACTCGTTCGTTTTAGCGCTACCACAGCAGCCACGAATATTGTGTAAAGTAACTTATTACCGAGTCGTTTTGGCTTTGTATTACCAAGTGGTACTAGAATAACACTGGAGCTAGGTGTGAGTTAATTGTTATTTTGTTACAGAATTTTTCTTCTGGGTTTCTTCTAAGCCACCCATTGTGCAAACAAAAGACTAAGAACTGGCTGGAATTACCAGGTGATATTGCCTGTCTCTCCAGCGCCAAGGAGGGACTGAACTACTCTCAGTTTTGGGAGAGCTAAGCAGTGGGTCAGTAGACTATCTGGGCTGTGTCTGGGAGGCACTGCTAAAATGTGCTATAAATTAATCTACCTGCAGCCAGAGCAGTTTAACCCACACACAAAAGGCATTGCATGTAACATCACAAATAACTGCACTCACATAACATGTCTCAGTTTATCCACAAAAGGTGGAATGTCACCTCTCTATCCATGCAAGAGCAATGAAACAACCACTTACATTTTCTACCACAATCTGACTATGACTCTTGCTCAGGAAGTGCAAAGGCTGGGAGTTAGCCTCTACCCCAGATGATAAGAACTGGTACCTCCCATTTCCAAGGTGAACGGAGATGGAAGAAACCAGACTAGTGAAGAATCTTTTTCATTCCCTTTTTTTCAAATAAAACACTGGAAGTCATGAAGCCAGTGGGAACAAGGAAAAAGTGTCTGATGCTTACTTAGTGGTTCATATGAGTCAGAGGACAGAAACAGAGATCCACAAGAACCCTGAAATTAGCAGATTAGACAGAAAAAGCCCCAGAAGTCCTAGAACCTGGGACTGGAACTCAGATGGTACCTCTCCTTCATCCCATTCTACGCTCTGCAAGAGTATGTCATAGTGTAATATTGCCTTCAAATGGATTCCCTCAATTCATGCGCTATTACAAAACAGGACATAAGGTTTGCTCAGCCAAATACCCAAAAAAAAGTAATTAATTTCTCTATAAAGGGAAAAGGCCTCCTGTGCCTATAGCTTGCCTTTGTAAATCCCACTTACTTCACTGATACCAGTCGAGCCGCATGGCTATGCACTGGAAAAAAAACAACCCACTGTAAGCTGGATTGATCAAGGTGACTCTGGCCTTCACATAAAAACATTAACATAATGCCTTAATTACTTTGTTTTAAAAAGGAAAACAAAATATTCTCTTTCTCATTCCATATCTCCTAGCAAAAAAATTGAATACTGTAGTAAACATACATTATGATGTGCTATAAGAAACCTACAAGACTATCATATATCAAAAGGTTTCCATCATTTTCCTAAGAGAGGAAAAAAAATACTTGAGCAAGAAATGTAGTGTGTTTCTTTCCTGTATGTACACATATATATGCCTTAAAGCAAAGGTGATAAAAACACGTTAGCCTGGGACTATAAACTATAAATAAAAATACTGTTGTCATCTACTTAGAAAGAAAAATTAGTCTTTAAAAATTACTGAGAAAGCAATACTGGGGGGGGAAGAGATGAGTGTATCTCCCCTCCCAAATCATTATCATTTATACCTTCAAATAAAAGAATTCTTCTGGTTTTGTGCATATTGGTTTCCTTATTTATGAATGCTATCCATAAACTTTTTTTTTCCTCTGGCTGAAATACCACCTCAATACTCTATGATAATAAATTCCACCAACTGATAATAAAAAAGCTAAAAAAGATTTACTTTAGACAGTTTTAAATACTGGTCCTCCTCTTTATGTGACTCCTTTTTCATTAGTGGAAAAAGTGAATAAAAGTATCAACATTATTTCACACCAGAAACATTATTTTTCATTATAGTACAAACTTTATGCATCTCAACCCTGTTCTTTTCATTACCCTTCTGGTCCTCAACACATATGATGTTATGTCCTATAAAATACTCCCTCCTTTCATCTCAACATTTATTCTGTTCTTCTGAATTTTCAGTGAATATTGTGCCCCTGTTAAATACATTTTCAACAATAAACCTGTACTGTTGACACACTTCTCAATTTTCTCAGAACGAAAAATTAAAGACAAGAATATTAGTTAATCTTAATTATTTCATCTGATTCCAAGATCACCTAAATCAAAAAAAGATCTCATTAACCCAGAACGATCAGAACTTCAACATGTTGATGTTTTACATAATGTTATGTGGCATCACAAGGCCTTATCATCAAGATTAACGACCTTCTGACATCATCCTCCTCATGGTTTTGGCTGACACAAACTACCCTGACAGTGCTTCATTCAACTTAATCTATAAAGAATCACCAACACCAAGGAATTAATCAAACAAATGCTCTTTCTTTTATCATGAGCTGTTTTCCATTAACAGTTAACTGGTACTCTCCACTTACTACTTTCACTTAAGAGTTTCAGTTGAAGGCTCCTGTCCAAACCATTTTGGACAGCCAATTTCTCCAGACCAGCTCTAGTAAGTATTTTTTCATTAATTTCACAAGTTAGTTCTTTAGGCTAAAAACACATAAGAAATGCTCACTTGTCCTCAGATTATTGTACTAACTCCGTTTTTTTTT
>VYZP01084826.1:0-12934 GCA_013400635.1 Hypocryptadius cinnamomeus | reverse complement strand
GTAGTTATCCTAAACAGGAGACCACACACAAGTATTAGTTGCAGAAAAGCAAAAAAGGTTTCTTTACTTTCAATTACTTTTCTTAATCCATGTATTTTTCTCTGTTATCTTATGGTGTTTCTGTTTTGTGACTACATTTCCTAGTTCCGCTTCTACAGTAAAATAGTAAATCATCACACGTTACAATCCTGTGAGTCCCCACCTCTAACAGCATATTCTGTATAGCTATTCCTGCATCAATTGCTCTCTACTGGCTAGTCCAGTGAAGTTATCTTATTGCAGAAATCCAAATAGCTTTAAAAGGCCCTCATCTTACATGCCAAAATATGCCATGTTAGATATTTTTAAGGTGATTTTTTTTCTCAGAAATTTACAATTCCACAAATAATGTAGGAAATATGAAAATTTAGCCTATAATCAGAGGCAGGGAAAGAATTTGATCTTTTGAAGTACAGAGTAATAACTTCAAGCAGCATAAGAAATCAAAAGTCTATTTTAATGTACTCATAACTGTTCTGAACCCAAGATTACAGATAATATCATGAATTAAAATCTAACATACAAGCAATGTAGCTAAAAGGGCATTATATTTGCATATATTTCTTTAAATTAATTAACTCTAAATGGATTTTTCATTTGTGGACTGAAGCTCTATAATATAGACTTGAGTTTGAAATAATGAAAGCAAGAAAGATATCTCTGCTTGAAACCCAAAGCGATCAATCTTTTTAAATAATGACATTATTTAAATAGACAGCAATGTTTCTGAATATTTAATTGACAATCTCTCCATTCAGCCCATTTTGTTACAGTTGTCTTCCTGTGGTTCTTGCGAGATTCAAGAAAAGAAAATTATACATACATATTTTAAAAGAAAGTTGCTGTGTGGAAGGTTTTTTTTGTGCAACCACCACATGCATAGAAAATCAGAGTACAGGATGTTTTGCCTCAACTGCTACTGTTTGAGTAATTCCTTTAGCAACTGGATCTAAGTAATCCCAAAATATTAATTTTTCTTGACTTTATTTCAAATTTTAACTTGGTCTTAGAGTAGAAGAAATTATTATCAGTTCATATATTTTATGTATCTGTTCATTTTCATGTTTTTCTATTTAAAACAAAAGAAGTCTTATTGACTCTATTGACTTTATTTACATGGAGTTTTTTTAGGTTTTATTTGACTTACGAAACTGAACTGCAATTTAATCTTCACATTCTGTAAAACTGCTATAAAGTGTGAAGCCTAAAAGTTCACAAGGCAAAATGATACACTAATAACTCTGTAAATTAAAGTACTTCAACCAACAAGCAATTTACAGTATAAAAGTATCAAAAAGTCTACTGTATGCTCTGATTACTTGTAACTGACCACAGCAATAGCTATTTTAAAAATTATAGCAAAATTTTCTACTAGTTTAGCAGTAGTTCTTTCACAGTAATTAATATTAGAACTCAGTGTATAAACTAAAACAGTATGGATGAGGAAGCAAGAATAATTCCCTGCATTTTTTGATTTTCCACAATCACCAAGTAAAACAGGCAACAATTTCAGCTTCTTGACATTATTTCACAAACAGAACATGAGCATCCTTTTTAATGCAATAAAGCACCAAAACGGAAAGAATGGAAAGATTCACACAGAATTCAGATCTATTATAATCTCATTTCAGGAAGAAAGAAACTCTTCCATGAACTGGAACACTGCCTTTTACACAAGTCTGACACACACCTGTATTAGTCATGGATAATATCCAGCGCACAGCATCTTCAGGAAATCATAATCACTTTCTTTACAGAACGTACTCTAACAAAAAAACCTGTATTCGCCTTTTTTTTAATGTCACAACATGTTTATATACTGTTCTTTTTATTTATTTATTTAAACAAAGTTAACTGGTGTTTCTAGAAGTAGTACTGCACTCAAAGTACAGCAACATGGTATTTAATTTTCTCCTCTGTAACAGAACCTCTGTAAAAGAATGCTCCTGTATGTAATACTGAAAGTCAACACAGAGTTAAAACACTGGTGCTTCGATCATTAGTCTCTCCCCAGGTAGTGCAACTCTGGACTGTGATCTATGAATCTGAAATTACTTTCTTTCTCAAAGCCTAATTTACTCCATACAAACCTGGAAATGCAACCCAAAACTGCCATCTTGATTTGAAAACAGGTAAATTTGCTTTTCACTTCATTTGATCTTTTACCTATTTCTTTCTCTGTTCATTATTTCAGCTGCAAATGAACACAGATCGGGGTCACTCTTCTACTTGTGCTGACTCACCTAAACTGGAAAGATCTTTATTGGATTCCCCAGTACTCTCTTCTAATTAAACTGTGTTGTACATATGCCCTCCTATGACACTTGTAGTTGACTTCCTGGAGTTTGTGAAACTGTGAGAAAGACTTTGTAAATGTAAAAGTATTCTGTTACCCACTATTCTTGCTCTTTTTGTGCTTATAGATGAAGGAAAAATAGTAAAACAGAAAAGAATAAACATGCCAAACTCACAAAATTAATGAATTATTGCTCAGGGCTGAGCCAAGACAATTATTTTCTCAATTACTTATGACTATTTCAGAGACTGTCTTTTGCTCATTATTGATGGTCAAAGTTTCTAATGAGGGAATATAAAAAAATTAAGGATGAAAACTAGGAGTTCACATAAAATATCTCTTATTTCCAAACACTGTTCTTGACAGTAAGCATTCACATATGACAAAGTATGTATGTACACCAGAAGCCTTGATAAACATAAAAATTCATGCACTGGTGTGCAATGAATATCTAAATGATGTTCTACTCAGACAGGTTCCAACACACTTTCAGTGAACTATGCTAACCTACTTCACAGCTGAATGGTCATAATGTCTTGTTCAGACTGACACATAATTAGTTTCACCTTACAATACAGAAGGTTAGGACTTTATAATGTCACAAGAGACCAAAACTTGCATCAGCTTCAAATCTTTGTGTTAATAGTCTGCACTTATTCTGTAGAAACTGGTATAACACCTTACTTCCCTGCAACTACAACTAGGTCTGGATTTCTCAAAACCTGGTTGTTATAATTTAAAATACTAAAATTACAGACTTCGTGGAACATTTTAAAAACCATTAAGTAATTCCTTACTTTTTTAAGGGTAGAGAAATTTTAAATGGAAGAAACTTGGAAAAATGCTCGTAACAAATTTAACTGGGACTGTCCTCCCAGGGACTGCAAGGGGAAGAGAGAGAGACTTCAGACTTCATAGGCACTAGCTGAAGAAAATCCCCCATCTTCTTCTCTTAATATGTGATGATGGGATAATTTTAAAAGAAGAAGCAGCAAGCTGAAGAGGAATGGAAAACAATCTTTCATGACATTATGAAAAAGAAACAGAGCCAGTCAAACTAAAAGAAAAAAACCACTGTCAGTAATTTGACATAATGGCTGCAGCCAAGCAGAGGCGTAGGCACAATGCTTCTCATCTTTTCAGGTCATACTCACTGTTCACCAACAGTGTACTGAAGAAAATATCAGAAACATTTCCAGAAGCAAATGGAAAGTTTTGACACAAAGTGCTCATGTGTTTTTGCTCATGTTTTATCAATGAGATCAGAGCTTTTAAATACAGAGGATACACTAAGCAATCCATATAAATCATACAGACATACAGACTTGGATGTCCATTTTCTCTACCAATGCATATTTAAGAATTGCTATGCATCAATTTAGTATGTTCAAGTATAGTATCACATGAACAAATGGCAACTGAAAGAAAAAGGTTTTCTTATCCTCATTATGTCACAAAGAGATCTCCTGAATTCTTTTTTACTCATTTAAGTACTTCATTCACATATTTCTGAATTCTCTAAGCAAACTCCTATTACAAATCTTAGTTCACCTTGTTCAGAAAGTTATGCAAAGAGATAGGGGCAGGAGAGAGGGAAGCATGACACCAGATAATGATAGCCACGACGTATATTAACACCATCAATGCAAGCACACTTCACCCAAAATGTTTCTTGAAGATAGAGATTATAATGTAAATTCACTCCTGAATATGGTTCAGGATAGAGTGTGCATGCACAAGAACAAACACACAAGTGTGATGAACTATGCTGTTAGCACAGTCCATAGCATGTTCCATTATTACTCCAAGACACTTTCTTTAGAAGAAAAGGTCTGTCAACTGTTACAACCATTAAGCCTGACTTTTCAAAATGCAAAATTTCCTAAGTAGTAGGAAAAATATTTACAAAGTATCGCAGCCCAAAATTTTTTACATGCAAAATGGTATCTTACTTATTCCTACATAACGGGACAAAAAACCCAACAGTTTATTAAAATGTAGGTACTGATTCTCATGTTAGAGTAGCATCCATTGAGTCAGAACCAAAGAGCCAACCTTCTACTGGTCTGTGTAGTCAAACTTCAGTTTTACCCAAGTGGATGTATCATAAATTACAGAAACCATTAAAAGTAGCAATGACAAAAGTGCTCAGGGTATATTTTTGGATTACAGCACAGGCCAGGCAACAGTTCAAATCTGGAGAAGAGCTAGAAATCATAAATACAAACATGTACAATTCCAAAAGCTGATGCTGCAAATTTTAGGTAGAGGATAACATATTTTTATGCTGAAGTATACTGACAGCACAGTATATTTCATCTACTGATTACAAATAGATTTGTTGTCTTCCTGAAAATTTTACCCTCAGTGACAGGCTGGAAAACTACATTATTATGCAGAAACTTGTTCAGGAGTTCAATGAAAAGATACAAAGAAAACCATATTTGACCTATTTTTCCTTTAAAATAAACCAGGAAGGTCCTGTGAAGAATTTTCAGAAGACTTATTTCTGCACATTCTTCTCAACAATTGAAATGCATGTTCATGTTATTTATTGGATCTGGCTTTCCAAGCACCATTCCTTCCTTCCTTCCTTCCATGCATCCATGCATCCATCCATCATCCAGGCATATGTAAGTAACAACTTTCCATAACCCAGGAGTGAGAAAGAACTCTGCAGGATTCCCTTTGAAGGTCATAAATCTTGCTATTTTATCAGACATAAAAATAGCTAATATGTACCTTAGCACACTCCAATCCCTGGATATGAATTATCTCACTATTCTAAAAATTACCAGGCCCTGATAAATGATTATATTAATATTTTAGCGCTATTTTTAATACATCTGGTTAGATCATTATGCAATGCATGTATTTCCCCTTTGGTTATTTTATTACCAGTATACTCGAACTTAAAATGAAAAGTTATACTCTATTTTATACATGAACATTACATTTTCAGGTGGCACAGATCAATGTGAACTTTTTACTTGAATGTTAATGAGACACCATTGAGGAAAGTGTTATAAAGGACAATTTAGTAATAAAAAAAAAGTTAATAATCTGGATATATGGGAATGTCTACTTAATTACATGGAAAAAATACTCATGGGATAATTCTAGTTTTCCCACATGAACAGCCACAAATGAAAATGCAAAAATGCTCATGCATCATCTACAGTTTAGTAGTGTTGTAAAGACAACCAGCTTTATCACACACATGGAAGATATATTTTGCATATGGCCACACACAGCCTCAGAACCAGGTTTTCATAAATCAGCATAAATCAACACATCTTGCAAGAATACGGGCTGGAAACAAGTTCTGTGCCAAAGGACCTGAAATCTCAGCAGACAGAAAGCTCAGATTGAGTCACTGGTGAGCCCTGGCAGCAAAGCCAGCCAGCAGACTGCTGGCCCATGGAGGGAAGTGATTGGTTGCCCAAAGCCAAATCACCTGGAGCAAGCTGCTCAAGGCCATGTGGACTCTCGGTTTGAACTTCCAGAATGAGGATTCTACAACCTCTCTGACCAAACAGTTCCAGAGTTCAATCTTTACTTTGTAGATTTTCCTTCAAATGTTTAAAAATAATTTCTTGTATTTCAAGACCACATCTAAAATACCACATGCAGTTTAGAGGACCCTGATATAAGAAAAAGGTAATAAACTTCAGAATAAACTGAAGCAAGAGCAAAAAGTCACCAAGATGCTAAGAGATACGGAGCACATGCTCTTTGAGAGGTTGGGGAAACTAGGCATGTTCATCCTGAAGAAAAGACAGCTCCAGAAGCACCTACTCACAGCCTAATAAAACCTAGGTTATCAAGACGACAAACCTCCATTTTCAATAGTGGTGCCCAGTGGGAAGATAAGAGACAGGCAGTATAAACAAAAAATATTCCATCTGCCTACTGGGGAGAACCTTCAATATAAGGATGAGGAAGCACTGGAATAGGTTAACCACCAGAGACTGTGAAGTCTGTCCTTGTAGGGTTCAAGACCCAGCTGGACACAGCCTTGAGAAACTCAGTCTGACCTCAGAGCCGGCCCTACATTGTGCAGAATTATCCTATGTTCTTTTGATTTCAGAAGATCTCATCTGTACTCCTGAAATAAATAAGAAGCAATTGCAGTGAGGCATAGTCCTTCTGGGACAAAAACTAAAAAAAAAAAATCAGAGCACTGACTCAGGAAGCACTGAAAAGGAAAACCATTACACACATCATCCAAAATTGACTGGTATAAGACAGCTACAGATTTCAAGATTAAATGGCATTCTAGAAAAATAAATTTATATTTAAAAACTCCTAGTATTTGTTAGATCAATTTTTAAAACTTTAATCAAACTGTGATATGACACATGAGCAGTCACTTAGAAGCCTAAACTTAGAGACAGCCAACAGAGAAAGAAGATGCTAAGTAATCTAAGAACAAAAAATAGATTAAATCATCATGCAAGCTTAAAGATCAGCTACTGGAAAAGTTCTGCAAACTCTCTAGCTGGAGCCAAAAACATACTTGCATAGGAACCTCCAGATGACAAAAAAACAGCACAGAGGAATCTACTAAAGCGACAGATGATTTGAACAAGTTTTTATTTCTTCTCTCAGCTGAGAACTGTATGCATGTCAGGAAGTGACAAGTTCTTTATTGCACAGGTTTCTGTGGTTCAAAGATGCATTCTTATATAAAAAATACACAGTCACATTAGATACGTAAGGGAGGGAAGTAAGATGAATGAGGAATGAAGAAATAATAGATACTATGTGTGGTAAAACTCCAGCAAGAAATGCTTATGTCTTAATAACACCTTTGACAATTCTAGAATCAAGAAAATGAGACCGTCTGGATGGATTGGAAAAATAAATTAGTTTTCTGTTATGAATAATAAAGGGGTACAAATACAATCATACAATCATTCTTCCATTACATCCTTCTGCACTGAAAAACAAAACACACAAAAAAATGTATCTAGCTCATATTAGCCAAAACTTTCACAAGATGACCCTAACAGTTATCAAAGTGAACTCTTTAAACTCATCCAATACTGGTAGGGCAACATGAAATGGAAATTTATATTGACAAATAAATTAATGGAAACACTCTGCAGAGATTCTTTGATTGCAGTTACCACATGTCATATATGCCTGTACGGTTTATTCAGACATCCCAGGCAAAATCATCACATACATCACATAGGAGTCTTCTATGCCATATTTTCAGAGAGAAATGATTGTGCATCCAGAATGCAAGTCAGCCAGAACTATAGCATTACACAATGAATCCACTGGGAATCTTTAAAGTTCATCTAGTCCAAACCTCCTGCTGTGGGCCAGGACAGATTCAGCGCGATCAAGCTGTTTAAAGCCACATCAACCCTGACCTTGAACACTTCCAGGAAGAGAACATCCACAACATCTTTGGGCTCCCTCATCATAGAAAATGGACTCCTTATGCCCAATTTAAATCTACTGTGTTTAAAACGTTGCCCCTTGTCCTATCACTACAGGCTCTGGCAAAAAGTCTCTCTCCAGCTTTACTAGAAGCCCCCTTTAAGAACTGAAAGGTTATAGTAACATCTCCCCAGAGCCTTCTCTTCTCCAGGCTGAACAACCTCAATATTCTCAGCCTTTCCTCAGGGGAGAGATGCTCCAGCTTTCTGATCACCTTCATGGCCCTCCTCTGGACCCATTCCAACAGGTCCAAGTCTGCCCTGTGCTGGGGATCCCTGAAATGGCTGCAGCACTCCAGGTGGGGTCTCACAAAAACACAACAGAGGGGCAAAATCCCCTCCCTCACCTTGCTGCCCGCCTGCCTTGCATGCAGCCCAGGACACAGCTGGCTTTCTGGGCTGCAAGTGCACATTGCCAGTCACATCCACCAGCATCCCGAGTCCTTCGCTACAGGGTTACTTCTTCCAAACAACTCTACCTGCAACTGCATGACTGTTTTATCTGTTAAGTAAAGTGGTATCATCACAGAAAGGAAACAAAACAGGAGAATGGGAGAAGAAAAACAAGAAATCCTTTTATTTCAGCAGCACGGCAGTTGCACTGAATTAACTGTAACATCATTAGTCACACCACTAGCATAATCTTTTGAGCCTTCTTTTGATGGATGAGTGCATCCTTGAATACATCCAACACTATTCCATTTATATAACAGCTTAAATTTTCATTGATGCAGTTTAATTCCATTGCAATTGGAATTTACCAAAGCAGGTAAAACGGTTGGAGGGCATGAATTTCTTTACCTGGCTTTCTTCCTTCCCAGTAGATTTCAAGCTCTCACTTTCTTTCTTTACAACTTTTCACATATTTTTGCTATGTTGTCAAATATTTTAAAATTTAGAAGGTCTGAGGCATTGAAATAAGCAAATCAGCATTTGTTGCAGGAACTGATGTGGGAAAACAACTGTGCATTTCAGAAATGCTACACAAAACACTGAGCTTTAACCAGGAAAAATACACTTAAAACACCTTCAAAAAAGTTAAAGCCTCTTGTTGCTGACTCAATCCTAGAACCATTTTGTCAAAAATGAACTCTGTTACAAGTTTCAATTCACAATGCACCTTAGCCAATGGAACATTCATATTAAAATATGTCATAGGAAAGAATGTTGTAGATACTTCTAATCTTCATAAACTTTTAAGCCCATGAACATTTACACAAAAATCTACAATTATTAGACCCCAACTTGCTGCCTGTAACAGAAAAATTGTGCCTTCATTTATAGCTTTTCCACATAGAAAAAAATCAAACTCTCAGTGAAGTAGCATAAGTACCAAGTTTTAAACGGGTATTTTAAAAATATGAAGATAATTTCAGGAACTATTAAGACAGCAATCACTTATAGGCTGCTATATTAACAACTGAAAAAATAATAAATAAGCCAGGTTTTTACCACCTCAGTGAGATTCTGAGCAACTGTTCTTCGTGCTTGGTAACAGAATTGCAAAACACGCATCTAGAACTGGAAGTTTCTGTTCTGCTCTGGAACATCACACACAATGAAACATGCAGACATTTTGATGAAGAGAAGTTGCATGGGTTTTTCTTCCTTTTCTCTTCTTTCCTTTCTATGCCAAACTCACAGTGGATTTCTCCAATGGGAAAATCAACTTTTCCCCTGTTTTTCACAGATGTACTTTTTTTCAGCCTTAAAGTAGTTCAAAGCCATGACATTAATCAGTTAACTCCACTACTTACAGACAGGAAAAATCAATTTACCTGAATGCCATCAAGCAACTTGCTCATGCACCAGTAACTGTCAGCTTCTATGTTCTGCAGTACTTCTTCAGGCAAACTGGAAACATCAAAATTTTCCACTTCTTCTTCTTCTGTTTCAGGAAAAGAGAGAGAAAGACAAGTCAATGAAGTGCACAGAATAAATAAAGCAAGAATGAGGAAAATAATTGAAAACAAAGACAGCACCACTTATCTTCTAGTCAGAAACCAATGCACATTTACTTTAACAGGGCCTAAATGAATCATTTATTGCTTAACTCTGTCATCTAATGGCTTTAAATGTTAATGAATACTTAATTTCTTGCAGACTGTGAAAATCTCAAATCATGCCTGGTTAACCAGAATTAATATATAATAAATCAGTTTATTCTAAACATTTCACACCTGAAAGAGGATCAGAAGCACTTTGAGAGCCCTCAAGCTATATATGAACAATCCCTGAAGAAGATGACTATGTTTGCACCATGCACAGAATGTGCAAATATGTTGCCAGACTTCACAGAAGAAAAAGCCCTGAAAAATACTTCTCAGAACACCACTGAACTTTATTTAGAAAAGCAGATTACAGCTTGACTTTAGAAAAGAAAAACCTTTCCAAATAGAAAAGAGAATTAATGGTGTATCCACTACAGCAGGAAACAAGACTTCAGTACATCTCATACATATTAACTCACAAGAAAGTCTTACAGTTATACAGCTTATTATATTTTCATAAACCAGCGCCCCAGTGGAAAAAAAATTCTAGTTAATATTTTTAACTTTCATTTTAATATTTCAAATAGCAAAAAAAGAAGCAACCCATTCTCACTCTGCCTCATTATGTCTACAGAAAAAATAGTAAATGTACCAGAGTTCCTCGTATTTATACAAAACACAAACATATACTGAAGTGTCTTCCGGCCCTTCTCCACCAAACATTTGCTGAAAGAATGAGATTACATCTACTTTGACAATGTGCTCCTTTGGAAATTTTCTGTCTTGGAGCACCTTTTCTTTTCATGACACTAGTACCACATTTCTGAAAGAAAGGGTAGCTATAAACCACAGCACAACACACGTGGGTATGAAAAGATAACAAATGAAAAAGACTTTTTATGTTCTCTTTCTCGTCTTTCTTATCTTACCTCATTTTTGTCTCTCTCTTTCAAAATCTACCATTTCGCACTATATTCTCACCTCAGGTTTTAAACCAACAAAAAAGCTGAAGATCCATATAAACATCAAAGGGGCATCTTCACCTCCCTTCACAGCCAACAAAGAAGAACAAGAAGTGACAGAGTACTACCTGACTTGTTCTAAACTAGAAAAAGAAATAAATCAGATGAATCACATTTTTAAAAAATCTTGCTTCTCAGTATTAGCTATAATTTGCTCTTAAAAGGATTGCCTCAGAATGCAGACCTTTAAACTGTGGAAGTCTAAACTAAGCTGAAATAAAGCTTTAAACACCCACCAAATGATCTGCTGTCCTGTGACTGAACTGCAAATTGTAAGAAAATCAGGGCAGTTTGTAGGTAGGCTAAATGGTGCAACCTGAACAGCAACAACACTCCAGCATTAATATTTTGAAAAAACTAGATTCTTATTGTTCTAATAAAGATGGATTATCAAATTAGAATGACCAATTCTTATTCCCCCCAGAAAATACAATATAGCTTTTAAGAAATATCTTTCAATGATTCCAATTACTGTTCATCAGAGCTATGTCCCTCAAGCACAAAGAGGAAGTCAGGACAGGCCTTTCTGAAAAGAACACAGGTCTGACACATATTTACTACTCTAGAGCAAAATTCTCATTATTCCACAGGGAACAACAACAGATATAGATAGCTTTTAGGACTCTTTCTTCACTGGAAGAATCAACAGTCCCCAACTATAATGTTACAGAACCACATGCTCAGCCATTACAGACATAAAAATAGCAGTTTTGTGTAGTACTTGTCCTGCTGTCTTGTTTTGCCTCCCCTTTGATGATCTATCCAAGAACATTTTGCTTTTCTGTGGCTTAAAGAGACTGATCTTTAGTATTTCCATAAGCCTCTTAAACACAAAATAATTATTCAAGATCTTTTATATGTTCTTTAAATATATAAGCTACTTTTAGACCAATTTTCAATCCCATTGTGCTTCCAATGCATCACACTAAGTCATCTCTTCTAAAGTCAGATAATAAAGTTTTGAAACTAAAAAAATCTAATTAAGTGTTTCAGACAACTCAGTTGTATTTCTATTGTACCCTAGCAGTATTTCCCCTGTGTAAAGCAACTGTGTCAAACTTTGGCTTAAAATTCTGCAACCAAGTATTTCAACAATAAATCTATTTACTTGGAGCTATAATACAACACAGTTTCATTAAATCAGCTAAGATGTATATTTTCAGATACGTTATGTTAACTGGTAGTTTTTGATTCAAATGTGGTCTATGATGAACAAGGAGCAACACTGTGGAAGCACCCAAGAATTCTTCTAATAAAGATGGCACAGCATCACAAAAGCAAAGTCTCAAACAAGCAAGTGCTCAGTGATGTCAATGGTTTCTTATCCAATCCACCTTACTGTGCTACACTTCACTGAGGAACTTCAAACTGACACTGAATATCCAAAGGACTCTTTTCCAAAGTACAAATGAAATTTAAAAAGGTTATCCCTTTTGACAAGCTCCAATTAAGGAACATTTGATTGGCAGAATGCTATGCAAAATCATAATCTACATATTTGGCATTTATTCATTTTTTCAGGGTATGCACATGGTGAAAAATGCTTCTTTTTCCCTGCAATTCTAAGGGGAAAAGCAGTCAAGCCCCATGTTGCTCTCTCTCTCTTTTCTTTTTCTTTTTCTTATTTGGATGAAGAAATAAACACACTATAAAAGTTTTGAAAGAAAGACCACAAGGGGTTTCACAAAAAACAGAAGCAAAAATAACAAAACACCCATCCCAAAAGTACGTAAGATATTATTTGTGCTTGAGAACATAATTGCAATTTCTGGTTTAAAAAAACTTTACATTTATTTTCAATGAGTGAAATCTGAATGGACAGTAACATAAAGACTGAACAAAAGAATGTGGACAGTGTGTGCAATACCTGGGGGAGAAAAGATCACTGCCTAAAACCTCACAATTATGATGTCTTACAGTTTCCTGTGGAGATCTTTATCATGTTATCTATACAACTGTAAAAGACAGGAAAATGCCTGGTTGCCTGAAGGAGAACTGTTGCAGCATGGAGTCTATGACATGCTGATCTGAGTATGTGCATTGCTGTAAGCATGGTATTAGCTGTTCTTTACTCACTCCCAGGGTATGCTTCTAAAACTTCCCACCATGCAAAAAGACTAATTTTTTCTAAAC